>VDFB02013284.1:0-14858 GCA_007258455.2 Sequoia sempervirens | reverse complement strand
TATTTTAAAATATACAAAATAGGAGTGTTGATTTAATTATTGCTTAAATTTATACTTCTATATTAGTTACTAATACACTTTCATTTTTTCACGCTTGAGTGCATTTGAGATGCAGGTGGTCGAAGACCAAGAGTGTGATTGAGGAAAATAAGGCTAGCTTCCCGACAGGGTAAAAAAAAGGAGAAGCTCTCGATCACGCACACACCACTTAAAAATCATGTAGCTGCATTTAGACCATGTCTGTTTTCAATATGATTGCTTAAATTGATTACATGGTTTGAATAAGTGATTGATATAAACAAAATATATATATATATATACCTATAATAACAAAGCAAAATTAAAAATATAATTTAATTATCCATAGAAAATTTATGAAAAGATTATGGTTTAATTATTTAGTTTATTCCATTTATTTCTTTTGCAATAAAAAGAAAATCTGATTTACATTAGGGAATTAAGAACAAATTAAAAATATTATATTTGCATATAATAAAGCAGAAATATTTGATTGGCATATTAAAAGGTGGAGATATCTTTGTTTGCATATATTTTAAACCTTAGTCTAAAATTGAGAGAAAGGAACAGCCCCGATAAAACTTTGGGCTCTGGGGAAAATTTTCCTTAAAACCAACAATGCTGTTGGCATGTGGCAATCTCTGAAATTTGCATGTAAAATTCATCTATCATTTGGAAATACTCTGCATGATCCTCGAAAGGAGGAATAAAGCTTTAAGGGAGAAAAGAGAACTTTCATTCAGACATAACCAGAGCTCTGGAAGAGGGCGATAGGAAGGTAATACTGGGCATCTGCACTGAAGAAAATTGCCAGGTTCTTTTCCATACTTTGCTTTCAATTAGTTTGAAATAGCAATAAGAAATTCAAGAAATGAAATGCATCATTCTATGAAATGATTACAGTTATCTGAGAAATATTTTCTTTTCAATTTTATTTTCGAATCTGGGTAATAGCTTACTTCACATTGTTGCATTATAGAATACCCAATCCCTTCTTCCAGATTAGGGTTACATTCTGTTGCAAAAGCTGCAAATTATTAAACTGCTCTCAATTATATTTGGAAACCTACATAAACACACACACACACACACACACACACACATATATATATATATATATGCATAGGAATCTGTATTCCCGTGCATATATACATATATATATATATATATGTATGCATATGATTTTGCAAGAAAACACTTTCACCAGAAATAAATTCAAAATTCCTTTGAGATAAATTTGAATGCAGTATAATACTGGGCAAAATGTCTCTTTTTGAGTTATGAAATTGTTTATACACAGGAATAAGGGAAGGGATTTTTAATCCCCTGTCCTCCCCATGGGAAGGACGCGGTTCTATGGGGAGGCTCGCGCCCTCCATAGGGCGTGGCCTGTGGAGGGGGCGCGAGCCCCTCACAGCCCGCCCCCTCCCCATGGGAGGGGCAAGGGCTTCCTGCACCCTTAGGGTGCTCAACACTAGTATGAAACTCTGTGTAATTCTTTTATTCTATGTGCACAACCTGAAAACGTGAGAATAGTTATAAAAATCAGTACTTCTTTCTTCAAGCATATATATATATATTCAGCTGTATACTATATTTATATATATATATATATATATACATATATATATACACACAGCTGTATATGTATATATATAGATATATATTCATCCATATATGCATAAATGCAAGTCTGAACAGGGAAACCATCTCCAAAATAAGATATGATTTATGTCAAAATTACACAAGCATCTCAGTAATTAGAAGCTGAAATACAAACAAAAGCATGAACTTCTGAGAAAACATGTAAACTGAAATTTCTCTTGATCACATTGTCATATACTCACATACAGTTGTACAGTCCTGAATAATAGTATACATTATAAACTCAATGCACTTTTCAAACCTCTATTATTCGAATGAATTGCCCTGTTTCTGTATATTACTAATAATCAGAAACCTGTAGTAAGTTGAGAATTACTCATTCAATTAGCTTGAATTTGGAAGAGTAGTAGAATATACATAAAACTGTGAACATTATTTCATACAAAAGAATTAATTGATTACTCCACTTGAGTCTGTACACTGATAGAATCATGACATACATACATTTCTTTTTTACATTTTCAAAAGAGAAGCTTGGATTAAAAACAAAGTCCTTTACCAAATCAGAAAAGAATTACTTACAAAGAGTAAATGAAATCTTACTACTGAACTTGCAATCTTTCTTTTCATTTATGTAATTCAAAAGATGTTATAAAATTCTCATTTGAAATTCTTTTAGAATCAATTGATTGCATGAAACATGAATGGAAAATGCACAACTTTCTGCTTTTGTACTTCATTATACTTTACTTTTGATAATTTCCGGGACATGATGCCGAAGGTGGATCCGCAGAGACGGTAGCTTTACCTTTTCTAAACTACTATTTGCTTATTTTATTTTATGCTTGGCCAAGCACTTGTACCATTGAAATAGATGGATTTGTTTAAAAGCCTAGAAATATATATGTATTTGAGTCTCTGCCACCTCCTGTTGCAAGAAATATGTTTTCTCATGTTAGAAATGCATATAGGCACCGAACATGCATCGAGAGTTCCCTCCTATTTTATTGTGTCAGGGTGCTAGGATTCTTTATGCAGGGCCGGGGATTCCTTCGAGTTAGGAACGAACCCGGAGAAGTCATGTGGTTGGGCGGAAAAGGTGCCTGAATCACACTCTTGGCCCCAGCTCGCAAGAAGACCAATAGCGTCACGGCGGTTGGAGGTTCAAAGTTTTATTTGCTATTAATGAACTTGAGTAACATTCTGGAAATGGCTTGTATAGCGCCATTGTATGTATATTTATATTTGACATTCATTGTTGAAACTTTGAAATAGAAGTATGGCATGAAAGAAACTAATGTAACGTTGATATGCAAAATTAAGTTTTATGACGTAGCATTGAAAAAGATGTTTTCATTGGAATTATTGATCCCTTCTGAGTATAGATGAATATGTATATATGGAAATTCATTGATATACTTTTGTCATGTGCATACTCTTGATAAATTAAAATGTTGTTATTTGTATACATGAAATGCAATTTAAATTCTCTTCATTGAGCCTATTTGGAAGTTTTTGTGAATGAGATTACACTCATTTGAAAACCCTTTTGAACGGAATTGAACAATTGAAAATGCTCTTAATTTTTTAGCGCCACATCTGGTATCGTGAGTGCAAGGTTCAATTTAGACCTATGCCTAACTATATGACGTTGTCTTAATCAAGGTGACTTAAATGGAGAACAGAGGTACTGAATTGGCAGATCCTGTGGAGGTCCCAATGATAAACTGGATCAAATTTTGGCCTGTCAGCAAAGTCGTATTGGGGAATTGAAGAACTAGAACAAGGGAGGCAAGATGGCCATCAAGGATTAAATACAAATGAAACCGATGGAGAAACAAATGCTGAACCACCTGGAAAAGAGGGAAACCTAAATAGGGTGGCTGAGGAGTTAGGAAAAGACCTAAAGAAGGTCGCTCCTCCGAAGTTTGATGGGAAAACCTTTGGAGATGGGGCAGAAGCATGGGTTATAGAAATGGAAAGGTATTTTTCCTTGCGAAATTTATCAGATGAAACAAAGGCTGAATGGGGTTCATATCAACTCACCGGTGAGGCTGCTACTTGGTGGGAAAATGAAAGGGAAGATAAGTAGTTTATGCATGGGAAGGTAACTTGGGATAAGTTCCTACAACTATTTAGGAAGAGGTGGTTACGACAATCTCATTTTGATAAGAAAATGACAGAATTCCAGGTACTCATACAGGGTGGCATGACAGTGACTCAATATTGGGAGAAATTCTCTCACTTGCTCAAATACGCACCCTAATACCAGCATGATGAGAGGTTTCGAGTTCAAAAATTTATTTTGGGGCTTAGACCTCAAATTGGAAATGAAATAGATCTGCATAATCCAACCACCATGGATGAAGTTTTTGATTTAGCAATTAAACAGGAGCACAAGCTGCAGCAAGCTGCAAACTATAAGAAGAGCAGGGAAGCCAAGTATGGCAATAAGAAGTTCCAGGAATTCACTACAATAGCAACTGGCACAAAGAAAATAGGACAATCAAGGAATGAAAATAGAAAATCATAAATTTGTAGGATGCTGTAGTCTCAAGACCGTCAAGAATGGCGGAAATAGGAACAATAATAACAAGAGGGGCACTTCAATAAAAGGAATGATAATAGAGATTTTTCTGAAAACCTGCGTAGTTAATTCCTCGCGGTGAGGTTGTTATACCCATGGTGGTGAGCATTACACCAAGACGCTCTCGAGAAATACCAAATAGAATAACAGAAATCAACATCATATTCATGCAGCGGTTGACAATCGCCAGGCAGATTATCAAGCAACTCCCATCCAGTTATCGGGTAAATTATTTGGATGCCCTGTTTCTGTTCTAATTGATACAAGTGCTACTGATAGTTTTATAGATCCTCATGTTTTGACTAAAATATCAGTTAGACCAAGTTTTATGGCAAATTCTTGGAAAGTTCAGTATGGAAACCGGGTAGAGAAAAAGGTAGAGCAATGCATGTATCTCAAGAACTTGAAACCTCTAACTCTAAAATGCAAGTGAACTTGTATGTTGCACCATTGGGGTCTTACGATGATATTAGGATAAATTGCTCCTCTCAATATAAGGCTCGGGGATTGCGAAGAGAAGTCAATAAAGTGTCTTGATGACCGAGGAAACCATGTGGAGCTTTGTGGCATTAAAAATCCTTTAGAGCTTAGGCAAGTCTCTACCATGCAGTTGAAAAAGGCAAGTCGGAAGGGATGCAGTATCTTTGCAATAAAGGTCAAGGACCTTGATTAGAAAGAATCCTCAATTAATGATCATCCCATTCTGAAAGAATTTGAGGATGTTTTTCCTATAGAGCTGACTGAGCTACCGCCTAGGCGTGTGTTTGATTTTTCTATTGATTTGACTCCAAGAGTAGAACCTCAGTCTAAGGCTCCTTATAGAATGAATACAACAGAATTATTTGAGCTTAAGGCCCAACTAGAAGAATTGTTGAAGCAGGGTCTTATTAGGCCAAGCGTGTCGCCTTGGGGAGCTCCAGTTATTTTTGTGAAAAAGAAGGATGGGACCTTGAGGTTATGCATTGACTATAGGATGCTTAACAAGGTCACTATCAAGAATAAATACATGCTTCCATGCATTGATGACTTGTTTGATCAGGTAAAAGATGCCAAGGTATTCTCAAAAATTGATTTAAGATCAAGATACCACTAGTTGAGATTGAAGGAAGAAGACATTCAAAAAATTGCTTTCAGAACAAGGTATGGGCACAACAAGTTTACGGTGCTACCATTTGGGCTAAGTAATGCTCCTGCAACTTTCATGAACCTGATGAATAGTGTCTTCTGAGATTGTTTGGATAACTTTGTCCTAATCTTTCTTGACGATATCTTGATCTATTCTAAGTCAGACGAAGAACATGAGAAGCATTTGAGAATTGTGTTGCAGCGACTAAGGGAACATAAGCTATATGGAAAGATGTCTAAATGTACTTTCTTCCAATCTGAAGTGCATTATTTGGGACATGTGATTTCAGCAGAAGGGGTAAAGGTGGACCCAGAAAAGATTAAGGCAATTATGGATTAGCCAGCACCGCAGAATGTCTCTGAAGTTTGAAGTTTCATGGGTCTTGTAGGATATTATAGAAGATTTGTTCAGGGGTTCTCGACAATTGCAGCACCCATCATTGCACTAAAAAAGAAAGAAAAGAAGTTTGAATGGAGTGATAAGTGTGAGAGATCTTTTCAGCTACTTAAGGAGAAACTCACTACTACACCCATCCTGGTTGTGCCAGATCCGAATGGCCATTTTATAGTTATTACTGATGCATCAGGGGAAGGGGTAGGAGCAGTTCTTATGCAAGAAGGGAAAGTGGTAGCATATGAATCAAGGAAGTTAAAGCAACATGAATTAAACTATGCACCACATGACTTAGAATTGGAAGCCATAGTCCATGCTTTACAGATGTGGAGACATTATCTCTTGGGAAAGCCTTTTGAACTAAAGACAGACCATGTAGGATTAAGATATATCTTCACTCAACCCAATCTTAATGCCCGACAAAGGCGATGGCTGGAATTCCTGAGTGAATATGACTTTGGAATTGAATACATTAAGGGTAAGGAAAATAGGGTGGCTCATGCCTTGAGTAGAAGGAGGCACCTTGCAGCCATGGTTACCATAAAATTAGATTTCAGGCAGCAAGTTGTACAATCCTCACTTGGGGATGAACATTATGAAAAGGTGAAATGTTTCCTAGGTGAATTTTTAGATTGCTCAGAGGTTATATTAGAATCGTATGGACTTGAGATACCAGTGACGAATGGCTACCCTAGCTCACAAACTTCTGAGAGAGTTGGAAGTAGAGTGGTTCCACAACGCCCATGACTGTGACATCCCATTACAAAATGATGGCTGGGACTTTGAGCTACTACTTCTGGCCAGGACTTAAAAGGGATATTACGTCCCATGTAGCCTGATGCTTGGAATTCCAGCAAGTCAAGGCTGAGCATGTACATCCGGCAGGACTCTTATATCCTCATAGGGTACCAGAGTATAAATGACAGGTTATCACTATGGATTTTATACAGGGGTTACCAATGTCTAGGAACCGACATGATACCATCTTGGTTGTGGTGGATAAATTGACAAAGGTTGCTCATTTCATTCCTGGAAACCTCAAGGATGGTTCAATGGTTTTAGCAAGAAAATTTGTTCAGGAAATCTTCTGGTTGCATGGAGTGCCAGAAACGATCATCTCAGATCGAGACACTTGAGGATGACTTCCAGGTTTTGGATCACATTGAATTCTTCCTTAGGAACTAAATTGAATTTCAGTTCCGCATATCATCCTCAGACTGATGGTCAGACGGAGAGAGTGAATCAGGTAGTAGAAGATCTTCTCCGCATGTACTATATGGAGCAGCAATATAAGTGGGAGGAGTATTTTCCTTTGGTGGAGTTTGCTTACAACAACTCCTACCATGCTTCTTTGGGCATGGCACCTTTTGAATCCCTTTATGGACGTAAATGTTAGACACCCATTAGTTGGGACAGAGTAGAAGACAGGGTTGTGATTGGCCCTGAGATGCTCAGAGAAATGGAAGACCAAATGAAAATCATTAAGGAAAAATTGAAACAAGCTGCAGATAGACAGAAAATTCTAGCAGACAAGAACCGGAGCTTTAGGCAGTTCTCTGCAGGGGATAAGGTATTTTTGAGGGTTCAGCCGCATAAGAGTTCAATCTCTTTCGGCAAGAACTCTAAGTTGGCCCCTAGGCTTGTTGGCCCATTTGATGTTTTGGAGGTGGTGAATCCAGTTGCTTACAGGCTTGCTCTGCCACCAGCTCTATCCTGGATACATAATGTATTTCATGTCTTAGTACTTAAGCCTTACCATCTAGATATTGCTCATATCCTTAATTGGCGTGCATTGCAGGTTTAGGACCCAGGGGTGATACAGGTGGAGCCCGTCAGGATCCTGGAAGAGTGCAACGTTAAGTTGCGTAATAGGGACATTATGCAATACAGGGTCCAGTGGGACCAGTATTCGGTGGATAATGCCACCTGGGAGAATGCTGAGGATATAGATAGAATCTTTCCTCATTTGAGACCTTAGCATACTTTTATTTTCTTTTATAGAGACTTACGAAATACTAGTATCTCAATTTTGTTATGTAACTTGCTTTTAGACATCGAGACAATGTCTCTTCCCAAGTGGGGAAGGATGTCAATCTCAGACTTTGATGCTGTTTTGACTATGACTTTGAAGGATTTATTATATGAATTATGATACGTGTTAGAGCAATATGATGTTTTGGTGTATGGAAATGTAGAAAAATATTTGTTTTTATAATTATGAGTGCATTTTATTTTTAAAATATACAAGATAGAACAAAATAGAAGTATTGATTTAATTATTGCTTAGATTTATACTCTAAGGCTGGCTAATACACCTCATTTTGCAACGCCCAGCATTTGAGCTGCAAGATCAAGGCCAAGAGGATTGAGGAAAAGAAGGTTAGCTTCCGATAGGGTAAAAAGAGGAGGTTTCACATCACGCACAATAACCACCGAAAAAAAAAAAAACTATGTAGTCAGCATTTAGCCATGTCTGCCTCTTCAATGTGATTAAGCTAAATTGATTACAGTGTTCAATATGATTGATAAAACAAATATATATATCTATAAATAAAGCAAAATTATAACTTAATTTAATTATCCATAAAAGTTGTGAAAAGATTATGGTTTATTTATTTATTTAGTTATTCCATTTATTTTGTGCAATAAAAAGAAAATCTGATTTAGATTAGGGAATTATGAATAAAATGAGAAATATTATATTTGCATAAAATAAGGAAGAAATATTTGATTGGCATATTAAAAGGTGGAGATATCTTTGTTTGCATATGTTTTTAAAACCTTAGTCCAAAATGAGGAGGAAGGAACAGCCCCGAGAAAACTTTGGGCTCTGGAAAATTTTTTCCTTAAAACCAACAATGCTGTTGGCAAGTGGCACCCTCTGGAAATTGCATGTAAAATTTATCTGTCATTTGGAAATATTCTGCATGATCCTCGGAAGGAGTGAACAGTTTAAGGGAGAAAGAGAACTTATTTAGACATAACGTAGCTTTGGAAGAGGGCAATAGGGAAGGGCAATACTAGGACCGTGACTTGGAAAATTGCCAAATTTTTTCCATACTTAGCCAATCATTAAAATTGCAATAAGAAATTCAAGAAATGAAATGCATCATTCTATGAAATGATTACAGTTATCTGAGAAATATTTTCTTTTCAATTTTATTTTCGAATCTGGGTAATAGCTTACTTCACATTGTTGCATTATAGAATACCCAATCCCTTCTTCCAGATTAGGGTTACATTCTGTTGCAAAAGCTGCAAATTATTAAACTGCTCTCAATTATATTTGGAAACCTACATAAACACACACACACACACACACACACACACATATATATATATATATATGCATAGGAATCTGTATTCCCGTGCATATATACATATATATATATATATATGTATGCATATGATTTTGCAAGAAAACACTTTCACCAGAAATAAATTCAAAATTCCTTTGAGATAAATTTGAATGCAGTATAATACTGGGCAAAATGTCTCTTTTTGAGTTATGAAATTGTTTATACACAGGAATAAGGGAAGGGATTTTTAATCCCCTGTCCTCCCCATGGGAAGGACGTGGTTCTGTGGGGAGGCTCGCGCCCTCCACAGGCCATGGCCTGTGGAGGGGGCGTGAGCCCTTCACAGCCCACCCCCTCCCCATGGGAGGGGCAAGGGCTTCCTGCACCCTTAGGGTGCTCAACACCAGTATGAAACTCTGTGTAATTCTTTTATTCTGTGTGCACAGCCTGAAAATGTGAGAACAGTTATAAAAATTAGTACTTCTTTCTTCAAACATATATATATATATATATTTAGCTGTATACTGTATTTATATATATATAAATATATATATATACACACAGCTATATAAGTATATATATATATTCATCAATATATACATAAATGAAAGTTTGAACAGGGAAACCATCTCCAGAATAAGATATGATTTCTGTCAAAATTACACAAACATCTCAGTAATTGGAAGTTGAAATACGAACAAAAGCATGAACTTCTGAGAAAACATGTAAACTGAAAATTTCTCTTGATCACATTGTCATATACTCACATACAGTTGTACAATCCTGAATAATAGTATACATTATAAACTCGAATGCAAGTTTTTCTTTCAAACCTCTGTTATTCCAAATGAATTGCCCTGTTTCTGTATATTACTAATAACCAGAAACCTGTAGTAAGTTGAGAATTACTCGTTCAATTAGCTTGAATTTGGAAGAGTAGAAGAATATACATAAAAATGTGAACATTATTCCATACAAAAGAGTTAATTGATTTCTCTACTTGAGTCTGTACACTGATAGAATCATGACATACATACATTTCTTTTACATTTTCAAAAGAGAAGCTTGGATTAAAAATAGAATCCTTTACCAAATCAGAAAAGAATTACTTACAAAAGAGTAAATGAAATCTTACTACTGAACTTGCAATCTTTCTTTTCATTTATGCAATTCAAAAAATGTTATGAAATTCTCATCTAAAATTCTTTTAGAAGCAATTGAATGCATGAAACATGAATGGAAAATGCACAACTTTCTGCTTTTGTACTTCATTATACTTTACTTTTGGTAACTTCCAGGACAAGATGCCGAAGGTGGATCCGCAGAGACGATAGCTTTACCTTTTCTAAACTACCATTTGCTTATTTTATTTTATGCTTGGCCAAGCACTTGTACCATTGAAATAGATGGATTTGTTTAAAAGCCTAGAAATGTATATGTATTTGAGTCTCTGCCACCTCCTGTTGCAAGAAATATTTTTTCTCATGTTAGAAATGCATATAGGCACCGGGTATGCATCAAGAGTTCCCTCCTGTTTTATTGTGTCTGGTTGCTAGGCTCCTTTATGCAGGGCCGGGGATTCCTTTGAGTTAGGAAGGAACCCAGGGAAGTCATGTACTTCATGGTTGGGCGGAAAAGGTGCCTGAATCACACTCTTGGCCCCAGCTTGCAAGAAGACCAATAGCGTCACGGCGGTTGGAGGTTCAGAGTTTTATTTGCTATTGATGAACTTGAGTAACATTCTGGAAATGGCTTGTATAGCACCATTGTATGTATATATATATTTTACATTTATTGTTAAAACTTTGAAATAGAAGTATGGCATGAAAGAAACTAATGTAACATTGATATGTAGAATTAAAGTTTTATGACGTAGCATTGAAAAAGATGTTTTCATTGGAATTATTGATCCCTTCTGAGTATAGATGAAAATGTATATATAGAAATTCATTGATGTACTTTTTCCATGTGCATACTCTTGATAAATTAAAATGTTGTTATTTGTATACATGAAATGCAATTTAAATTCTCTTTTATTGAGCTCATTTTGGAAGTTTTTATGAATGATATTAATTTCTTGAAAACCCTTTTGAAATGGAATTAAACAATTGAAAATGCTCTTAATTTTCTAAGCAGTACAACACATCTCTCCTATATATCTTCTGACATGCTTCATAGCCCATTTAGCTCCTTAGTGTCTTTGCCCTCTTTCTGGGCTTTTTCTTGTTGGCATTTCCTTGAGCTCTGTGAACTGCTAGTTTTATTTAGGTGCTAGTCCTGTGATACCATAATTGCTGCAGCAATTTTCCAATCACCATGGTAGTTTTGAAATAACTCCCTATTAAAAAGTGGTGGTTTTCTCAAAATCATGTAAATGGGAAATTCAAGCACCAAATGACCTTGTCTCCTTGTTTTCTCTTCCCCAAACATTTCATTTTGTCTCTCTCAATCTTATCCCTTCATAGCACCTTTCCCCTGTATAAATACATGCTCAAATAGCTTGTAAAAGGATGGAAAATTTGGGTAAATGCAGCTGTCATTGTCATGCCCTACGTAGCGACAATCAACTCCTATTTCTACCATTTTTAGTCATCTCTCATCAATCCTTGTCATCTTCCCAATGAGCTGGAATTTTTTTTATCCTAATAAAAACTAGTGTAGTATTCTTAATGATAGTTGCTTGTTAGAAAATGCGTTAATAAACTCCTCCTAGGCAGGAAAGATAAATGGAGGCAGAGTTTTCTCTTCATTCTACCAACTAAAAAACTATGTAAAGATCATGGAAATTCTACAATACTTTGTTGGTTTTGAAATTCATTTTCCAATATCCGTTAATGTATGGTGAGAAATTCTAGAAATGATATTAATTACTCTCAATGTTGTGCCAAATGATGTGTAAAACTGCTTTTTGCTATACCTAAATGATGCGTTTCTTAGATCTCTTTTTAATTTTTCTATTTTTATGGGTTTCTTTGAGATCTCTACTTCATTTTTCTCTTTTACTGGTTTATTAAGCTGATAATGGTGGTCGGATAAAACTATAGCCCAATTGCCAGTGGGTACCTAATTTTTCTCAGTGGGTACTGCTAAGAAAATTTAGGAGCCTTTACTCAACAGTAGGTGCAGAGAGGCTACAACAGAACATGTCAGTAAACATTTTTTCTTCAAAATTCTTTAGATGGAATTCAAAAAATAAGCAATGAGTTTCACTGGTTTTATTAGATAAAAAAATGATGTCTACAGCGGAATCTTAAGCAGTAAAGAAATGATCTTGTCAACCACTAAAGATAAATCAGACAAGTTTGAGCTGACTAAAATTTATTTAAACATACAGAATCCCCTATTTTAGTCAATGTTGACTAAACTCCCTAGTTGCAGGATCATGATTAAGGCTTTCCTTGTGGATTAGATAATCAACATATCAATAGGTATATGAAGGCTTCAAATCTATCTTATTGTTGATCCTTGCTAGGGTCCAGCTTGGAAATGCTTTTATTTTCATGCATTTAAAGAGTATAATTAAAAAATAATAGTTTAAGTCAAAAATTTTGTCACTCTTAAACTAGATGAAGTATAGAATAAGAATAATTTAGAAAACCTTACAATATTAGAATAGTGTAAACCAGAATTAACAACTTCAGAGTACTTCAAGCTTCTGCATTAATCAGAGACTCATAGGTTTGGGCAAAGAAAAATCAAATCATAGAATTTTAAACCATAATTTTTCAAACCCTAACAAAACCAAACCCTAAAAAATAGGGTGGTGTAGCTCTACAACAATCTGGTGCCTAAAATGGTTGAGAATTTCAGGGCATTCCTTCTAATGACATTACCGAGTTGGTAATTTTAGATTTATTCCCCATAACCTCATTGGTATGCATTAGGTGTGGCTTCTCATATGCTTACAAGCTCCCCATTGAAAATACTCTCCAAAAAATATTGCATTCTTTTGTGCCTTTTCCATTTGAAATCTTTTTAGCTTTGAGTCTCAAAGTGAAAAACAAAACTCTAAAATCCTTAAATTTGAAAACCCCCAAAATCCTTTACATTCTTATTTCCTCAATATTTTCAATCTCCTATATACAGATTCTTAATAAGGCGACCCTGGACATCAAACCTGCTAAATCAGACATTAAAAATTTATCAACAGATAAATAAATACAGTCCAAACATAGTTGGGATATCAGATACTTTGTTGTAATTGTATTTATGACTAAATATATATATTTGTTAAACGAAGAGGAAAATCAATAAATGTAAACACAAACCATAGAAAAAAGGAAAAAGTGACTGAATTAAAAGTTGTGTTTGAAAGAATTCTTAGGATGATTAAAGAGAACTTCTCTGTTGTCCCCTTCAGGGTGGGCAAGTTTGAGGTTGTGGTTTGCTCTCCTTATGACAGCCAGATTGCTATAGAATGGAGAATTAAATGGGATATTTCCAATGCTTCTAATCCAGCCAAAAAGTCCAGGGAGGGTGTTTGCTAGAGTTTTCCTATGGAGGGCTGGGCCAAAGCCAACTTCGATGGGGTGCCCAAAGGAAATCCAGGGAAGGTTGGGTGTGGTGGAGTCTTGAGGGACTTAGCAACTAACTTTATGGGAGCTATTTCCACCCCTTTGGGGGTCTAAACTAATCACGTGGTGGAAGCGGCGAGTGCTTACTACATAATTAACCTGGCAATGGAAATTAAATGTAAAAATTTATGGCTTGAAGGTGATTCAAAAAATATAATAGACAACCTTTGTGGTAGGTCCTAGCCAGCATGGTCGATTAAAAACTAGATTGAAGATGCTAAGTTATTACTTAGTAAGTTTGAAAGAATTAAAATAACTCATGCTTATCGCGAGGTGAATGCAGTTGCGGATTTTTTTGCTAATAAGGGAGTTAAGAGTGATAAAATCCTTACGTGGCACAAAAGGATTGATATCCATTCTAATGTTCAAACTCTTATGGTGCTTGATGCGATGAAAGGAAAAGTGGTGGCTTCTTGTAATAATGATGAAGGTACGAGTCATGACTTACAAAATAAGTAGACTACATGGGGCTGAGAGTATCCGTTAGTGTTATTATTTACCTTGGCACGCTTTGTGGGTCCTGTGAAGCAAAGGAGCTATCTGGAATAGGCTCTCCACTTGCAACAGTATCTACATCGAGATTTGTAAAATGGGTGGGGAACGGAAGAGAGATGAACCGACAAGTTTTGAGTCACACACCAAGAACACTAAAGCTTGGAGAAAAATAAGAAGTGGTGGCTTACTTCCGTTCATTGAGAAAATCCATGGCCCTTAGGATGAGATTATGGAGAAAAGTGCTAAGGGTTATTATGGAGTACATCACTCTTGACAGCCGCTTCACTAGGGTTTATGGATACCACTTGATGCTGCTCAATCACTTTTGGCATAAGGTGTGTGTTTCCATCCCTTTCTTTTTGCTCTATTCCCTGAGAAATAGCTTTATAGACCATAGATGGAGCCTTAAAAGATACCTGATTCTTCACACAGGTCTTTTAAGGCTCATTTATGAGCACTTTCAGAAAATGCCTGCCCTCTCAAACCCTTTAGCCCCTTCGGATTCTGTCGAGGATGATAATGAGCCTACTATTTCTGGGACTAAAGTTGCTTCTGGCCATGTTAAGCTATCCTCACTTCCTTTGCACCCCCCTCTTGCCTCTGGCCACTCCCCCTAGCCTTCTAGTGCCTGCTCTGTTCCTGCTCCCGACCACACTAACCCTAATGTTATTTTGGTGGGCTCTAGTTCTCTGGCTAAAAAGTTAGTTTCCTATCCTGAAGACTCTCCTATTGTTTCTGCTAAAGTGGCCGAGGTTAGTCTT
>VDFB02013283.1:0-65045 GCA_007258455.2 Sequoia sempervirens | reverse complement strand
GATGGATGTTCGAAGTGAGTTGATGTATGTTGCAAATGTCAGAAGGTCAGTAGAGCGATTATGCATATTTTCACTTGTGCGTTAAGAATTTTTTATGTGAGTTGAAGCATAATAGAGTAGAAGAGCAAAATTAGTCAGAAGGTCTAGAATTCAATTAATGAGCCTAACCGAAACTGTAATCAGGCATTTGTAGATGCTAGTTTCTCAGTTCAAATTCTTGGAAGTAATCCAAACTTTTGTAAGGCAGTAAGCCTTTCAATTTTTGAGTAGTGAGCTCTAGGCAATCTGCTTGAATGCAAGTACATTCCCATTTTGTAAACTTTCCTTTGAGTATACTCAAACAATATTGTGGATTGACCTCCACCGCGGATTTACCCCTAACAGGGTTTCCACGTAAAAATCTATGTGTTATGGTGTTGGGGTTATTTGTCTTATGTTCATGCATCTTTATTTTGGTTGAATGTTATCAACACTTTAAGGATCAGATTAATAAAGTTAAAAATTGCAGAACACTGATTCACCCCTCCCCTCTCAGTGTTCCTTAATTCCAACACATCTAATGAAACTTTGTTATTCTCTTGAATCCTAATAAGTGTGTAAATCTTGTGCTACCTTCAAATATTTTTTCAATACTTCCTTGACTTTGTGATCATTCAAATAGTTTATGTCCTTTTACTCCACACTCAAAACACATTCCTTTGAATAATTTTCCACCACCTCTATCATGTATTCCTCTTCCTCTTTGATATTTATGTGTTCTTTAGTTATAGTATAATATTATAATTTCTTTGACTTCAATATCTTTATCATGGAGTTTTCTATGACCACCTTGATATCTTGTTCTCTAAAATCTTCCTTAACTTCCTCTCTATTTGTTATGTCTAGTTTGAAATATTTTGTTCAACTTCTCTTTTTCCTTCAATGCAAATTGGTATGTTTATTCAATTGTATATAGTCTTATCATGCTCAAATCCTCTTTAATAGTTCCTCTCAATCCATTGATGTCTTCCAACCTTTTCCTAATTAGCTTCCCTATGACCAACTCTAGTTATCATATTATAATTTTTTAGTATAATCCTTCATAATCTTATCTTTCTATCCTAAATTTTGCAATCTCTTCAACGATTCTAGTATAAATTGGTTCTTCAATTCCATTCCATCTAATCCCTCTATTTTTCCTAGAACCTCTCTAATTTCTCTCCAATTGTACTTATTTCCATTATAATTGTAGCATATCCTTCCACTTTAGTCTTAGCAAATCTAATTATTTAGAATCTAAAATTTGTTCATACTTAAAAATATTTTTCTATATCATTTATCTAATATTAAAGTAATAATTCATTAGGTAATAATTAATTAATTTTTATTTGATTAATAGGCTAATTTCGCTTTATGCACTTAAGCTAAACTTAGGAGTGTTTTTTTATTTTATTAGTTTGAGCTATTATTAGATCATTTTGTCTCATCACATGCGGTGTTGACACTTGTCATAATCTAATCCCTTTTTTATTTAGGATTTTCACTGATAAACACTCTCCTTTATTATATTATCTCTCTTGAGGTTCATTTTGTAAGTTCTTTCTTTTTGAGGTAATAACAAATAATTATTTGCAAATCTTGTGTGTATAAGGTGTTCTCGTTTGTTGTTTGATCTTAAATCTTGTGTGTTTTTCACAAATTTAACATGCTATCAAAGCATGGATTTAACAAACCACTTCTCTATTTTTTATGGTTTTTTCTCAACTAGGGTTATAGAAGCAAAATCTAGAATCTTCATCTCTTTTTTTGGGTGATTTGGAGTTGGGTGAATTTTTAGTGTTGTTTTGAGCTAAAAGGACCTCACCATTACACTCAAGAGGTTGAACACACAATTTTGATATAAAATTTGCCTACTTTTGATATCAAGACTCTAGGAGGTAATTATTTTTACACAAGGGCCTATATGGCCCTTGTACGGTACTTTTTTTTCAAAAAATTTGTTAAGTGCAAAGTGCTTATAGCACTAGCATTCTTTCTAGTGTATGCACCAACTCTATTTCTAGTGCATGTTCTAGTGATAAGTTTAGTATTGAGTGTTAAAGGCTTAGCCAACATTGTGACCTGCTAGCCGCTACACAATAATGGCTCAATCACTAGCTACTTGTAGCTATAGATCCATCGGCACATCGACAACCTCTTGCTACCCATTCGTTGTTTCGCTAGTGGGGGGGATTTTTTTAGCCCAAACACAATGCTAGGGGCATATAGGTGACTAACGCCCAATCCCCACATGGCCCTTTTTTTCCTTTGAAGCCCTAATTGGGCAACCTTTTTCCAAGGGGCATTAGTTTTTGCTCGAGTATTAAAATTGGGAAAATGTGATATTATTGGAAAGCTAGTTTTGAGAACTATCTAATTTAGTACTGGTATCTTTCTCATATTTTTCTATTGGTGTATTCTACAACCTATCATAGAAGTATTGATTTCACTCTTAAGCTCACAAATTTTGACCAATTTCTCTATTTTTCACAATTCTTGTGATGTTGGAAAGGCTTTTCAGAGCTCTTCACAACTATCCATGCATTTTTTCAGATTTTTCTCTAGGTACATGTTTATCCAAATTTTTGTGTTTTCACATTCTGGTGAATTACTTGGGTGTTTTAGCTCCTGGAAACTTTGTGTTTGTGTGGGATGACTTGTTTTTGGATGTTCTACATGCATTTTTAGAATTTTATCCTATTTGAGAATTGTAGACATGTTTTGTAAGCACTTTCTCTTTTGTAGATGTAATGAGATAAATTTTCACTATTGTACATGATTTTTGGAGATTTTAGACATCTTGTTGTGCCCTTTTGTACTTGCACTATGCTATAAAATGTCATGGGGGGTTGTGTAGGCATTTTATTTTTTCATCACACTTTTTTCAAGTGAGTGTCCCTTCCATTAAAACATCAAATCCTAGTGATTCTTGCCTCATGTGTGTGTGCCTTTTTACACACCCTTTTTTAGTTGTAGGTACTTCATGTGTGCATTCAAATCTTCTTAGTTCTCCTTCATTTACTTCTTGGTGAAACACAATTTTAGTGGACCTGTCATGGCTCTCCCTTTCTAGCATTATGGGGGGTTTCTATTGTTGGTGCTAATGCTTCCTTGGTTTCATTTTGGAGTGATCTACGTATTTAATTTTTATTCTTATGTACTAGGCGGATGCAACAGTTGGTTACCCATGCACTTTAGTGAGATGAAGCATTTACCATATGGACACTCTTGGATTCCTATTTATGGAGGAAACCTTCTATTTTCACTTGATCAGTGTTCTTCAGACTATTGGTACTTGTTTTTTCAACTTGCATTTTTCTTGGTTGAGTAGCGTCGTTGGGGTCACTCATGCAGATTCATATGCCATCTCTATCTTTGATTTTCAGATGTTTTCTTTTGTTTTCCATTTGACTTGAGTAGTGTCGTTGGGGGAACTCATGTAGATTCTTGCCTTCTTGATCCCAATCATCATCTGTTTCAAAGGAGGTTCTTCATTTCAACATTATAGCAATCATCATTTGAAAATTGTCTATAGCTTCTTCGTGCTTCAATGATGTGAACTACATGTTCTTGTTCTTTTTGGGACATTGGTTTGGAGGCTTCTTATTCCTTTATTTTCCTTTCCCTCTTTTGGAGAGGAGTTTTTCTCATGAGGTTTTCTCCTTTTCTCCAGTTGTGAGAGATTAGATTGTTTGTACATGGGTATCTCATCAGGCCTTGTTGTTGAGACCCATTTATGCTTTCTTTTCTTTTTATGCATTATCTTTTTAGATTTTTTAGCTACTCCCTAAGTTACACTTAATGGTGTGTGTTATAACTTAATTATTCATTAGATAATAATTAATTAATCTTTAATTGATTATTAGGCTAATTTAACTTTATGCACTTAAGCTACACTTAAGGAGTGTTTTTTTAATTTTATTTGTTTGAGCTATTATTAGATCATTCTATCTCATCACATGTGATTTTGACACTTGTTGTGATATAATCTTTTTCTCATTTAGGGTTTGCTCTTATAAGCTCTCTCCTTCATTATATTATCTCTCCTGAGGTTCATTATGTAAGTTCTTTCTTTTTAAGGAAATACCAAATCATTATTTACAACTCTCATGTGTGGAAGGTGTATGTGTGAAATTGTGAGAGAGTTAGCAAATCAATAGTAAGACACACAAACACCAATGAGACGTATTATATTAAAGATTTGAATCATAAAACTACTCTATTTGTAGCAAAATAAATCTCTAAAAACGTTCCATTGTTCTCTATCCTGAAGGATTCATTAAATCATTTGGCTCTCAAATTTTGTATGTGCACTATGATTGTTAGAATGGCAGCTTGAGAAACGAGATGTTGTTCAAAATGCAAGAAATCTAAGTTCCTACATGAAACTATGCGATAAAAGCCATGATACTATGATAATGGTGATATTGACAAATGGATAATGATGCTGCATAAAAAGCTAAAATTATTTTGCACATGCTCAAATATTAACTATTGATATGATAAACTAAGATGAAATTACAAACTAAGACATGATTCTAAGTTAGAATGATAAAACAATGCAACTTGCTAAATGATAAATGAGCAAATTCTAAATGCTCCAATGCTCCAAAGCTATTCCTGCATAATAAGTTTGCTAAAAGATGTGATCATAAATGTTGTAGCAAAGGGTTGTATTTATAGGATTTTCAAAGCATCTTGTGATGTAGTAGCAATCAACAATCAAGATTTAAACATGAGGGATGAACGATGGAGATGGAAGAATCAAGGAGGATGCTCCCTTGACCAAGGGAAATATGCCAAATGGATGAAGGAATAAAGTGTGTGAGGAATAAGCCATGTGTTAAAAGTTTGTTGAAGATAATTGGTTGAAAATAATGTAATTAAATATTAGTCATATTTAATTACATGTGACATTTGATGACATGGCCAAAAAGTGTCGTAGACATGTGACTAAATTTGAATTTGAAATTATTCAAACTTAGTGAGAAGATATTTAATTAAATAAAAACAAACTATAGACATTTGTTTATTTAATTAAATTTAGAAGAATGTGGTTTAGGATGAAGAATTTTAGAAAAGTGTAAACTATATAAATAAATTGAGAAATTATTTATAAGTAGTTGAAATAAAGGAGTTCATTAATTAAATAGCTAGTATTTAATTAATTAATTGTCTTGACCGATTTTAGGTGTATACAAAAGGTGTTCTCATTTGTTGTTTGATATTGCATCTTGTGTTTTTTCACAAATTTATTTTCTATTGTTGGTGCTAATGCTTCCTTGGTTTTGTTTTGGAGTGGTCTATGTATTCAGTTTTTATTCATATTCACTAGGCAGATGTAGTGGTTGGTTACCCATAATTTTTTGTGAGATGGAGCATTTACCATATGGACACTCTTGGATTCTTGTTTTTGAAGTTGACCTTCTACTTTCACTTGATCAGTATTCTTCAAACTATTATTATATGTATTTTTTATTTGCATATTGCTTTGTTGAGTAGTGTCATTGGGGTCACTCATGCAAATTCATGTGCCATCTATATGTTCAATTGTTAGATGTTTTTCTTCGTTTTCCATCTGATTCGAGTAGTGTCATTAGAGGCACTCATGTAGATTCTTGTCTTCTTGATCCTAATCATCAT
This sequence comes from Sequoia sempervirens, assembly GCA_007258455.2. Classification (NCBI taxonomy): domain Eukaryota; kingdom Viridiplantae; phylum Streptophyta; class Pinopsida; order Cupressales; family Cupressaceae; genus Sequoia; species Sequoia sempervirens. Next base: position 59,384 of record VDFB02013283.1, on the reverse strand, counting down.
CTATTTTAGAGGAGGTTCTTCATTTCAACACTATAGTAGTCATCATTCAATAGTTATCTATAGCTTATTCGTGCTTCAATTAGGTTCTATATGTTCTAATTCTTTTTAGGACATTAGTTTGGAGGCTTCTTAGTCCTTCATTTACATTTCTCTTTTTTTGAGAGGATTTTCCCCCAAGGTTTTCTCCTTTTCTCCAGTTGTGAGAGATTAGATTGTTTGTACATGGGTACCTCATTAGGTCTTATTTTTGAGACTTATTTATGCTTTATTTTCTTTTTGTGCATTGTATTTTTAGAGTTTTTAGCTACTCCCTAAGTTGCACTTAAGGGGGGGTGTTAGAGTAACTATTCATTAGATAATAATTAATTAATCTTTAATTGATTATTAGGCTAATTTCACTTTATGCACTTAAGCTAAATGATGTAGGAGCATTCAGAAGAATTTAGAACAATTGAGACCATTGGCAGTAAGTTGTAGAGTGCCAGGGAAGCACATTGGATATTACCACATTTTACCACATTTAATTGTTAGAGGTTGCAGAGCTGGAATTAGTTACTAGACACCATGAGCTATGACATATCAAAAATTTAGATCATTTGGGTTTGTTCCTGAAGAGATATCATTATCAGAAGATTACTTGTGTTCATAGAGTAGAGCCAACAGTGTTCGGTGAAGTCTAATTGGTTTGCGGAGCAATTCCGTGACTTGAGGAGCCTAAAGGAATATTGCTCAAGGAAGTTAAGGACCTAGCTGGCCTTCATGGAGATCTGCATGAAGTTTTGTGTATTTGCAGAGCAATACCTTATGCTTTGGGGCTAACCTATTTGTATGTACACATTACTTGATTAGCTGTTGCAATTAGGTCGACTTGTTAATGATTAGATGGCTTGCAGAGGATATAAATGAAGGAGAAGTATTTGTTACAAGGTATAGGGGAGGAAGTGATCGATAACAAGAAGTTATGAAGCAAAATGAAGAAGTATTTGATCTGGGGAAAGTAGCAGAATAGAGAAGAAGGCAGAGCAGAGAGTAGAAGAAGTTGTAGAGCAGAAAGTTGAGAATTGGCAGGATCATATCATGGAATAATGTTGATGTATAAATATTTTGTAATCCCTAGGCTATGACCTAGAATTTGTAAGGCCCTTGAGGCATGTGTAATTTGATTTGAAGTTATAATATATGAGGAATGAGCCTTGAAGGTTGGGTTTTTCCCTGTTAGGGTTTTCCCAGGATATATCTTGTGTCATGTGTTCATAAATATCTTTTATCTTTCTTTTGATTAACCATTAGCTTTAGTTGCATATCTGTTATGATCATGGAGTTAGTGGATAAGGCTACAAGACTGGATAGTCCTTCATTGGATCACACCCTCCTACCTTGATTGCATCAAATGGTATCAGAGTTGGTTGTGAATCTGTTGGCTAGTTGTGAATTTGCTGGGATGATTGTGTACCTGTTGAGAGGATAGAAAGTGTTGGAGAAGTGTGAAACCTTAGAAGTAATAAGTGTATTGTAGAAGAAAGATCAAGGCAAGAAATATTTGGGTAAGCTTTTCAAATTTAGTTGTTCATCTAATTTGTTTCAATGGGGAAATTTGGAAAGAGGATGAACACATAAAATGAAACCCTAATATGCAAAAGGGATACTTTGGAAGAAGAATTTTGCGAAATCAAGAAGTGTAATTTAGAATTGATGAAAAGGATGAAGGAACTAGGAGAAGATAAATATGATGCTCTTGAAGAAGAATTGAAAAATGTAAAAGGAAGCAATGAAGAATTAGAAGCAGAGCTGAAGTTGTTTGAAGATGTTGAAAAGAGATTTGCAGAATTGGAAGAAGGATTCAAGTTGTTTGTAAAGGTGGAAAAGAGGAACAGAGATTTGGAGGAAAGTTTGAAAGAGCTAAACAAGGAGAACAATTTGCAAAAGAGTGAAATATCTAACTTGAAGGAACACGTTAATCAGTTGGAACAGTCACTTGTAGCATGCAAGAAGGAGAATGAGAATCTGAGATTAAGCCTGAACTTTGTGATATTTCATGTGATACTAATGATTTGTGTGATGTTGTAGAATCCCCTTTAGGAAGTGAGATTGAAGATAACAATGTAACTAAGCCTACAATTGTTGGTGATGGTATTGGTTTCAAAATCATGCAGAGAATGGGATATGAAGAAAAAGGATTGGGAAAGCATCAACAAGGAATTATAGAACCTATTGAACTAGTAATGAGACCCAAAAGTGAAGGCCTTGGATATGGCAGAGGTAAGAATGTTGTTACAAGTTCATACAAGTCAAATCAAGGAAGCAAAGGTATGTATTTTTCACATTGTAATAGGTAGGGACATGAAAAGGAATTATGTTGGGATCTACACCCTTGTAAGTTCTATGGATTAAGGAATCATTCTGAAAAGATGTGTTGGAATAGAATGAGAAGAAGAAATCCTATGGCAGATTGTATGTAGATGGATTGTGGATGGATTGATGGAGAAAAATGGAAGCATGTTACTTGTATGTTCAGAGGGTTTTACAGATGGAAGTATTCATATGATGGAGGAAAAGAGGGATCAAAATATAAAGAAAGAAGACCTTATGCAGAGTAGAACAAGGACATTTATTCAAACTACAAAGGGAGAGATGATAGGAGTCACAATTATTATCACAGTAAAGGATATAGAAGAGATGCAAGAGAATTTGATAGAAGACCATTCAAAACAACCTATTTTTCAAGTTTGGAGGAGAAAAGAATCAAGCATTAAAAGTCATCAAGAACCTACTACTGGAGAAGCTAATGAAGGAGAAGCAGTAAATAATACAAAGATAGTTTATGCAAAGGAAGAGGAACCTTTTGAGTCATTGGATTTGATAGAGAAACCAGAAGAAGGTGAAGCATTCTTAAGGAGAATTGTGTGTAAAATCACCTAAGAAAGCAGTGCAAGAGAAATTTTGTGTGAACCGATGTGAAGCATAACAGGAAAGGGCATAACAGGAAAGGGAAGTCTATATTGCAGAGAAATAGAAAATGACATGATATTCTACCAAAGGAGAAAGTTTAAGTACCAGAGTGAAGTAAATGTGAATGAAGGAACATAGAAAAGTATAAAGAAAGTATATGCGGAAAAGAAACTATAAGATCCTGATGAGTGCAAAGGAAATTATATTTGGAATCATAGATTAGATAGTGTTGCAGAGAGAATTCAGTATTGTTTCAGGAAACTTGACATGATTGTTTCAGAGGATGCATGTATGTATTGATTGACTCTTAATTGATTGAAGCAGATAATTATCTTGAGGCAACTTGTGGAGAAGGCTTGCACAGACCGTTGATCATTGATGCAATGCAAGGCTTGCAAGTAGAGTGTCGAATCTAGATAACACTTGAGGCAGTTTTGTAGGGTGGACTTGAACAAACCGTCAACCTTGAGGCAGTTGCAAGTACATGTGGACTGATTGTCGAACCAATTCAAAGAGACAACATTGAACTTCACACAATATAGACCAAAGTGAAGAGGCTCACTTTTCAAATAACCTCAAGAGTCTGATGCAGGAGCATTTGAAAGCATTCAAAACAATTGAGACCATTGACAGTAAGTTGTAGAGTGCTAGGGAAGCACATTGGAGATTACCACATTTTATCGCATTTAATTATTAGAGGTTGTGGAGTTGGAATTAGTTACTACACACCATGAGCTATGATATATCAAAAAATTAGATCATTTGGGTTTGTTCCTGAAGAGATATTGTTATTAGAAGATTACCTGTGTTCACAGAGCAGAGCCGACAGTGTCCAATGAAGTCTAATTAGCTTGCAGAGCAATTCCGTTACTTGCAGAGCCAAAAGGAATATTGTTCAAGGAAGTTGAGGACTTGGCTGACCTTCATGTAGATCCACACAAATTTTTGTGTATTTTTAGAGCAATACCTTATGCTTGGGGCCGACCTATATGTATGTACACGAAGAGATATCGTTATCAGAAGATTACCTATGTTCACAGAGCAAATCCGACAGTGTCTAGTGAAGTCTAATTGGCTTGCGAAGCAATTCCATGACTTGCAAAGCCAAAAGGAATATTGTTCAAGGAAGTTAAGGACCTGGCCGACCTTCATGGAGATCTGCATGAAGTTTTGTGTATTTGTGGAGCAATACCTTATGCTTGGGGCTGACCTATCTGTATGTACACATTACTTGATTAGCTATTGCAATTAGGTTGAATTGTTAATGATTAGATGGCTTGCGAAGGATATAAATGAAGGAGAAGGATTTGTTACAAGGTACGGGGGAGGAAGTGATTGATAACATGAAGTTATGAAGCAAAATGAAGAAGTGTTTGATTCGGGGAAAGTAGCAGAATAGAGAAGAAGGCAAAGCAAAGAGTAGAAGAAGTTGTAGAGCAAAAAGTTGAGAATTAGCAAGATCATATCATGGAAGAATATTGATGTATAAATATTTTGTAATCCCTGGGTTGTGGCCTAGAATATGTAAATCCCTTGAGGCATGTGTAATTTTATTTGAAGTTATAATATATGAGGAATGAGCTTTGAAGGCTGGGTTTTTCCATGTTAGGGTTTTCCCAGGATATATCTTGTGTCATGTGTTCATAAATATATTTTATCTTTCTATTGATTAGTCATTAGCTTTCGTTGCATATGTATTATGATCATGAAGTTAGTGGATTAGGCTACAAGGCTAGACAGTCCTTCATTGGACCCTCCTACCTTGACTGCATCACTAAACTTAGGACTATTTTTTTCTTTTATTAGTTTGAGCTATTATTAGACCATTCCCTCTCATCACATGTGATGTTTCCTCTTGTCATGATCTAATCCCTTTCTCATTTAGGGTTTATTCTTATAAGCACTCTCCTTTATTTTATTATCTCTCTTGAAGTTCATTTTGTAAATTCTTTCTTTTTGAGGAAATAATAAATCATTATTTGCAACTCTCATGCATGGAAGGTGTTCTCGTTTGTTGTTTGATCTTGCATGTTGTGTGTTTCACAAATCTAACATCTAATCAATAAATTAATTTGGATTCAAACTACCAAAATAATTAATAATATCAATTCTAAGTCTTACAAATTTTAGAAAAAATAAATTTTAACATCTTCACCTTATTTTTCTTCCATGTGTTGTTTGGTAGTTAGTGCATTCTCTAGTAGATTTCTTATTTCGATTTGTTCATCATCACTTTCATAATATCTAGTGCTATGATATCTTCTTCTATCTTTTTCTACAATATCCAATTAGATTTGAAAATTCCCCTTCATTTCAAACATTTCTTCTATTCTTCTAAAAATATTAGCAACACCTTAAACTCTACCCACTCTTTGTGGAGGCATCACAACTTCTATATTTGATGCAAACTATGTTTGATTCAACATTTTATCCACAAAATCCTTTATAAATTTCCTCAAAGACATCCCTCTATTTACAAGCTTCCTTTTTGGACTACCTCAAACTTGGTAATCTATTTATAAATAGAACCTCTAAAACCTTCTCCCCAATATACAATATCTCTCATAATATTGTCCCCATTTGATGTTCTCACATAATCTCTCTTCTTAAAAATAATGGTCTAGAATACCATCTAAATAGTCATGATCAAAGGATTATCCAACCGTGCAACCAAGTACACCAATAAATTATGGAATTTGGTTCATAATAAACAAACAAACATATGATCTCTATTGATTTATAGTTATGGGATTGCATCATTATTTTCCACAAAGGGATGTAATAGAAGGTCCTAGCCTTCGATAATACACATAATAATCAACATGGGAATTACAAATTATTAAAGATATGCAATACAATGCTCTTAGAATGCCACCAAATCTATGAGTCAAACTCAAATTAAGACCTCTAAATTTGATCCATCACCCATGCTAATTTAAATGACTAGGAATGATTTTTATATAACGAGCCTTAACATCTATGACGTTTTTTGTTAGTTGCAAGGTGGTATAAAGCTCCATGCATACCATGTAAAAGGAAATCTTCTAAAATTAATGTGGTAAAGGATATGCAAGGAATCTCAATGCGATTCATATCATGAGCCTCCCTGGGACCAATGAGCTTGGAAATGTAATCAAATTAGAACAAAGCTCTAGTGTTTATCACATACATAAATACATCTTCCTTAAGGATTTGAACAAGTCATATATTTCAATGAGTGACTAGTTTCAAGAAGCCAACTTACATTAGTGTAAAATGGTCTATGTTAAAGCTTTGGTATAAATTTTGGCCTCTACAAATGGATTATGGAAATTTATGGTGCTCTACAATGTTGCACAATTGATCTAGATTGGAACTATGTTGTGCTTGAAAATGAGTATAGAACTTGAATGTGCCTTTGTGATGAGAACAATACTTTCTAGTCAATATATAATGACTAGAAATTTATTAGAAACTTTACAAAATAAAATAAAATAATTTTATTGATGCAAGATTACTCTTACACCGTAGATGCTCCTACATCATTAACCCATAGATTGAATTTGATTGGACAATGATACATTTATGTGTGTTCATAGAATTATTATAATGTGTAATTGGATTATTTCTTTTTGATGAGTCATATAAATAAAAAATAGAAATGGTGGGGCTTATGGGGCCACATCTAATGCTTTTGAGATCTTTAGATGACTAAATATAGAAATGATGTGATTAATTATTTTTCTATTCATCCTACATTAGTCAAATCCAATAAGAATAACATAGCTTATAGGGATCTTGCTTATCCTTCTCATGTTCTCTATAAGACTACATGTAATAAATAGTGTGATTTAGTTTTATACTATATAGGGATGATTATAAATAGTGAATTGGAAGATGGTGAGTAGAGCACTATCCTATTGTGCTTCAATATTAGTCATGTTACAAATGAAGATAAATTTAAAAAACATGATGGTTTATGTTGTGTTATTATGTCTTGTTACAAATGAAGATAAATTTAAGATATATTATTCTAAACCTTGACTAAGAGGAGATTTTAAGTGATTGTGTTATTATACATTGAGAGTCATTCCTATCTTTCTTCCCAACACTTGTGAACAACATGGTCTTACCTTTCATGATAATGTACAAGGGAGCTTATAAATATCTCTATGGTGGGTGGGAAATACTCTCATGATGCTCTCATTCGTTGTTCTTATAGTTTTAGCATGATGTTTTGATATATACTTTTAGTACAAAGGTATTTAGATGAGTTTAATTATATTATATTGATATATTTGTACACATGTTAAATTGCTATATATGTTCGATTTTTCTCATGTTATATGATCAACTTCCAATAGTGAGTATGCACCTTAAGGAGTAACCTTATTTCCATTTTAAGTGAATATGATGAGAAAGGTTATTGTATTTTAATTGTAAATTGATATTTAATATTGTATAATAGACATGTTGTAAATTTCTCTAATTATAATACTATCATTGAATTGTGAAAGGCATGGTGTAATATAACTCTTTTGTTCTTGAATGAGTTACTTTTAATGAATTGTGTATTTTTTTAAATCAAATTTAAATTAGATGTGCACTTTCTTGAATACAATATACTACTTTATTTGAACATTGCTATTAAAATACCATTATAATTTTTATAATATACTTATATTAATTGATTTATTGTTGTAAGAATTATATGACAATAAATATATTACCAAAACACTTATTTTTGTTAACCTAGTTAGTACATAGCAATTAAGATACAACAACCTATGAATCTCACAATTAAGTCAAACATTAAGACTTAAGCCTTAAACAAAGAATATTTTATACATGTATGAATGTTAAACATGCTTAAACCTATACACCTATTTAAATAAACAATGGATTTATTCTAATAATTCTTAACTCACTACCACACATAATTTGATCTGAAGGTTTGATCTAAACAAAACTAACATAAAACCCAAGCTTTTAAAAAAGTAAGGATAAATTAATGAATAGGATTTTAGGTCTAACCATTATATTTGTAACTACTATAATTCTTATCATTTTATTTCATCTAAATAATAAATCATGAATTATAATATTCTATTGTCATCAAACTAATATTCATAAGTTTATCATGAACTCTTCTTTAAAATTTAATTTTTTTTATTTATATATATTTTAAAATAAATTATTTAAAATGATAATAATTTTTAATTTTAAATAAATTAAACTAATCTTCAAATTTGATAAAATATATAATTAAAATGTAAATTATAGTTTTTTTAACCTTAATATATCATGCATTGTTAAATATACTATATTTGTTGTTACATTCTCTTATCTTTTATTCTTTAAGTTCATAAAAAAAATATTTATAAAATGTTAGCTTTTAAATTGTCATTAATGTAACAATCATTAAAATTCTCTATTCATCATTTAATGTTTCATAAATGTATTAAGAATCCATATACGATGATTCTTTGCAATGCCATTTCTATATTTAAAACAATGGAAATGTCCAAATGATGTGTCCATGTCATTTGATTAAAAGGAGGGATATGTATGTTAAACTTAATGATGTTGATCCTTGATTAGAATTGTATCTGAAAGAAATTTTCCATCTTTAAGGTATCTTTAGATTATTCTAAAATTCTAATCATTAATTCTTATTATACCAATATTTATTTTAAAAATTTCTATTCGAAGATGCCTTTAAATTATTCTAAAATTTGAATTAATTATATTAATATTTATTTTATTTTTAAATAAACAATATTTATTTTATTTTTAAATAAACAATATTTAAAAAATATTTTTAATCTATTAAAATAGGTTTTGGTAGAGAAAATAAACACTTTTTTAATGAAATTTTAAAGATTCAAATGAATAATTGAAGATGCATAATAGTGCACTCTAAGTAGACTTTGGATAAATTCAAATATAAATATGATAACATGATAAGTAATTTCAATATAGTAAATAGGAGGTTAAAGATGATGTTTCGCTCTTGATAATGGTAAAAATTGATGTTGTTGATTTGGATTGAGTAGATGTGTACTTAATGTTTGTTTTGAACTTGAAAATCATAATCAAGGGATAAATCCTATAGTTGATGTGTCCTCGTAGCTTGCATTTTTGTTAGATAGGACCACACGTAATTTCGTTTTGTTTGTTGCGATTCTATTTGAAATTATCGCTTGCCTTCAAAATTTACACATGTTTATGGAATTATTAAACTATGTAGTTAAATTATTTATTTGTGGTGAGTTAAATGTGAAAAATCAACATAAATAGAGGGGCTTACAAAGGGCCTCATCCAATTATTTTGAGTTCTTTAGACGACTATATGTAAAAATGATGTTATTCATTGGTTATACTATTCACCTCGCATTAGTTAAAGCCAAGAAGAATGACATGGCTTATGGGGCTCTTATTCAATCTTCTCGCATTCTTTGAAATACTGCCTTTAATAAATAGTGTGATCTAGTTGTATACTATATATGAATGGTGTTGGAACAAATTGGCATCTCTAGATAATGGTGAGTACGACCCTATTCTATTGTAATTTGATATTATTCATGTATCACAAGCAAATGTTTGCACACTTGATTGACCATGATGGTTTATGTGGTATTATTGTATCTCACTTTTATGAAATGAAGATAATTTTTGGGTTTATTGTTCTAAACCTTGGCTAAGGGGAGATTTTAAGTGATTGTGTTATACATTGAGATTCATTATGGGTTTCCTAACTTATTCCTATCTTTCTTCTTATGTGCTACACTTTTATGGTCCTATTTGTGAAGGGTAGGGTCCTACCTTATAAGAAAAAGTACAAGGAAGCTTGTACATCTATGTGGTTGGTGAAAAACACTCTTATGATTCTCTTGTTCCCCATCCTTCCAGTTTTAACATGATGTTTTGATATACTTTTAGTACAAAAGTATTTAGAAGATATTCAATTATCTTATATTGATATGTTTACTCATGCTAATTATTATATATCTTTAATTTATGTCATGCTATATGATCAACTTCCAATAAGGAGTTTGCATCTTAAGAAGTTTAACCTAATTTCTATTTTAAGTGAATTTGTAAATTGATATTTAATATTGCATAATAGACATGCTATATTTTTTTCTAAATTATGATACTATCTTTGATTTGTGAAAATCGTGATGCAATATAAATCTTTTGTTCTTGAATGCATTAAATTTAGTCTAGATGAATTATGTAAAATTGTTTACCAAACTTAAATTTGATATTTACTATTGTATAATAAACATGTTATAATTTATTTCTAAATTATGAGACTATCATTGAATTGTGAAAGACATGATATAGTATAACTCTTTCATTCTTGAATGCATAATGAGTTACTCTTAATAAAGTATTTAAACTATTTACCAAGCGTAAATTGAATGTACAACTTCTAAAATAAACAATATAATACTTTATTTGGTAGAAATACATTGCTATAAAAAATATCATGTTGTAATTTTTTATCAAGTACTTAGATTAATTATTTTATTGATGTAAGATGCTTTTAAACTATGAGCCAATAAAGATATCATTAAAACACTTATTTTTGTTAACCTAGCTAGTACTTAGCAATTATGATACAACAATCTATGAACCTCAAAAGTCAAACATTGAGATTGAAACCTTAAAAAAATAATGATCTATATGTGTGATAATGTTGAAATTATTATACAAATAAATATTTTACATGCTTAAACCTATACAACTAATTAATTAAATTGAAAAAAACATGGATCGATTTTAGTAATTATTAAATCACTCTCATTTTGGGTTGTTACAACCATAGAGAATGATTTAAAGTGTCAATTTAAACAAAACTAATATGATTTTTCTAGCTCTTTAATCCAAACTTTTATCCTAATAATAAATCATGAATTATAGTCTAATATTTTAATGTTAAAAAAAATAATATTCATAAATTTACTATTACACTCTTTTAACTTTTTAAATTTTTTTTTAAATTTTTAAAAAATATTATTTAAATTATAATAATTTTTAATTTAAAATAAATTACATTAATCTTAAGATTTGATAAATTATATTCAAATGTAAATTATATGTTATTTTAACCTTAATGTAGATGCATTATTGAATATACTATATATGTTGTTATATTCTCTCTTATCTTTATAACCTTTAATTCATTAACAAATATTTGTTTATAACATATTAACTTTAAAATCATCATGAATGTAACAATCATTAAAATTCTCTATTGATCATCTAATCTTTTATAAGTATATTAAGAAGATCTATATTAAATAATTTTTTGTAATGCCATTTATATATTTAAAACAATGGAAATGTCCAATTCATTTGATTAAAGAAGAATATTAAACTTAATGGTGCTTATCCTAAATTTTATTGGTGTCATATATAAAATATATATTTTTTATCTTTAAAGTATCTTTCAATTATTCCAAAATTCTAATCATTAACTTTCACTATACCAATGTTTATTTTAAAAATCTCTATCTCTAAGATATCTTAGATTATTCTAAAATTCTAATTAATTATATAATTTTTTTAAAATTTAATATTTTAAAAATAATTTAATAAGGAAATAAACATTTTTTATATGAATCATGTATAATGGTGCATTTTAATTAAACTTTAGATAAATTAAAAGATAAATATGATAATATTAAATGCAATTTTGATATAGTAAATATGAGGTTAGATGATATTTAATTCTTAATGATGATAAAAGTTAATGTTGTTGATTTGGATTGAGTAGATGCATTTAATGATCGATTTGCACATTAAAATGATAGTTAAAAGGATAACTCTCATAGTTGATGTATCCCTATAGCTTACACTTTTGATAGATAAGATTGTTGGACTAATTGCCAGCATCTCCCTTTGGATTTGGGACATGGCCTAACCGCCTCTGGTGGATCTATTTATCTTTGGCATTTGTATTAGGTGTTAACAGGTTGATCTTTTGGCACAATGGCAAACATGTTCCAACAAATGATATTGGAGCCATGGTTGCGGGTTCAAATCCCCTCAGGTGATGCTGAGAGGGGATTGTTGGACTAATTGTCAGCGTCTCCCTTTAGATTTGGGACATGGACTAACCGCCTTTTGTGGATCCATTTATCTCTAATGTTTGTATCTATTGTTAAAAGGTTGATCTTTTGGTGCAATGACAAACGTGTTCCAACAAAGATTACACATGATTTTATTTTGTTTGTTGTGCTTTTGTCTACAATTGTCATTCGCCTTTAAAATTTCTATTGTATTTACTATATTTGAATTAGAATTAAGGACAATGTTACTCAATGAACCTCTTTAGATCCTAATTTTTGTTGTTTCCCACCAAAGTATGAAAATATCAAAGACACAATATGCAATATTCCTAATAAAGATGCAAGTGCACAATACTCTTTAATTTGATGCTCTAGTTGTCTATATTAATGCTTGGTTTGATTTCCTAAATGATACTAGGATTATTGATTAATATCCTCATACTTCTTTTTAAATGTTATAAGTGCCAAATTCAATATATTTTCATATTGTATATATATATTGATATTGATGGAGGGTTTTATATCAAATCCAAATTCGTTTTGTAATCCGAGGCGTATGAGCCATAAGAGCCAAGGACTGAGGGGTATTCATTCCGCTAAATTCGTCCGAGCACGATCCCAACCTCATCCCTTATGATGTCAGAGCCTTGCACTCAATAAGACTTGATCCCTAGAGGACTCATTTAAAACCATTCAACTTCACCACAAGACCAAGGGTCCATTGACAATTTTATTGTATTTTCATTTTGATTGAAAAGAGTTCACGTTTATAAAATTAATTAGTGATAAACAAATTTTGTTTGATTTTTTTATTTGTATTAAACATTTAGCTTGGAAATAAATAGAAGTCACATTTGGGTTACACTTTTACGAGGAGGAGAAATTAGTTTGCTTTGATTAAGCTATCAATCCATCAAATTCCCTTGACTCAATCCCATCTCTAAAAACTTCGAACCTTTATAAATAAAATAATCAAAAAACATATCATCATCTTTACCAATCCAACAAGAAACTCTTAATTAATGTTTTTTTAATAAAAAAAGGTTGGTAACCCAATGCACAAATATGTGGGGAGATTTATGAGGTTTGAGGTGAGATGAAAAGATAAAGATGATGACACCATTGTTTATTCAAATTTCTTAAAAAAGGGAAAACACCCACTTCCAAAAGCAGAGGAAAAGTTAGTTAGCAGGACAAGGATTTTGCAATGCCCTCTTTGCCCTCTTCAATAAAACCACACAGTTTTTAATGCAAATTGCCGGATGTGTCTCATTTGAACAAAGCTACCTAACGGTTAAGACAAAGATAAACCACAGCACGTTGGAATCTGCATTTTTGCGGCCTCTGAGGTCATATGGTGGGCCGTCATGTGACCGTCAACGGACGGCCGGAGGAGCTGCGACAGACCAAAGTTTGGAATCTCCGAATTTCGGACACAACAATGACTAAGCAAAGGGGAAATTGATTTGTCTGACGCGACCGCCGTAGGATATGCTAAAAGTGCCCGGGTTTTAAGCATGCGGAAAGTGCCCGGTTTATAAGCACACTTTCGTGTGTGGATAATTCTATGGAAATACTGCGGGCAATGGCGAGAAAATCGGCAGGTCTTGAATGGCGTCTGCAGCGGTAGGAGCTCAGCAGCAGCAGCAGCAGAGGTTCGAATCCGAGGCAATAGTGGCTGCATGTTTGGCGCCATGGTGGGTTAAGGGGTATGCAGAGAGAAGAAAGGCACAAGCACAAGTGTGGCGTTCTATGGCATTAAAGTCCCTGCGGATGCTGTTTGCCCTGCTGGTCGGCCTCACGTTGTTGTTCACGCTTAGCACGGAGCTCACTTACAGGGTGGGCGTGCACGGCATTCTTAACCAGACGCTCAACAAGAGTTTGTTTGTCTGGCCGGGCCATAAGGCCCTGGTCTCAGGTTCTCAGGGCCTGGCCGTGAATTTTAACCAGACGCTATTGTCTTATGCTGCGATCCAACTGGGAGAGGTGGAGGAGCGCCAGAAGATTGGACATCTGCTGGATGCGTCCAGCGCCTCTTATGATGCTATGGACCGGCGGTACGGGGGGAGGGGGCGTTCCACAATATATAGGCCAGACCGTGACCTTGACTTACGTTCTGACCTGCGCGGACGAGGATCCTCGCGGAGCAGGATTCCGGTGCAGCTGTTACATCCTAGATATGCCAATTACTGGCCGGTGTTCCGCCGTACCTTGCGGGCGTGGGTGCAAAACAAGCGCTTTGAGCCTACAGTTATGGCCGAACTCATTGATCTGGTAAAGGTCCCGCTAGACCAGCACTACATGACTGCCAGTCTAGCAGAACAGCAGCAGTCTGCAAATCCGCGTGATCCTCACATTAGCTATCGACCGAATCAGCAGGCTTACCCACTCAATCGAGCAGGACAACTACGGGGCTACCGCAGCTGTGCTGTGGTAGGCAACAGTGGTATCTTGCTCCAGAAGCCCCACGGCCCTCTCATTGATTCCCATGACATGGTGATCCGGCTCAACAATGCCCGGACCACTGGGTTCCAAACCAACGTGGGCTCCAAGACAACCCTTGCCTTTGTAAATTCAAACATACTTCATTCCTGCTCCAGGCGGGCCGGGTGCTTCTGCCATCCCTATGGGGAAACAGTCCCAATTATCATGTACATCTGCCAGGCTGTGCATTTCATGGATTATGCCCTCTGCAATGCCTCCCACAAGGTGCCCCTGCTGATTACAGATGCCCGTTTTGACAGTCTCTGTGCTAGAATTGTGAAGTACTATTCACTGAAGAATTTCGTGGAGACTACTGGGAAGCACCCTGAGGAATGGAGCTCTGCACACGAGGGTTCCATGTTTCATTACTCTTCGGGTATGCAGGCGGTTATGCTGGCATTGGGGATTTGTGAAAAGGTCAGTATTTTTGGGTTTGGGAAGAGTGGTCAGGCAAAGCATCATTATCATACCAATCAGAAATTTGAGCTCAAGCTTCATGATTACGAGGCAGAGTATCGGTTCTATTCTGATTTGGTCAATGGGTCACAATATATACCGTTTCTCAGTGAGGCAAGGATCAAGCTTCCTCCGGTACAGATATATTTTTGATCGTTATTTGTTCTGTTTCTTTTCCTTCCTTTTTCGGTTCAAATGGGTTTTGGGATTCTTGAATTGTTTCAAACCGTGAAGTGCTCATTGTATTCTTGCAAATGAAAGATGAGTTCCAAGGAAAAACCTCTAGTCTTGTGAGACTTGCCTCTCTAAACATTTTGATTTGTAGATTATCTTCTTTACCTTGGTGGTACTGGATGCATTGGGATATTTGTGCAATTGCCTATTGCTTCTCAAGTTGCAGATCTGCACACTATCTAGAAATTGCATCTTCACAACCGTGACAATGTCTGAATCGCTACGAAGTGAAGGCCATCTGCAATATAAATGTAAGAATGTATTTTCATCCACTTTTGCTCCCCATAGCAAGAATTGAAAGATCAATTCCAAGGAAGCGCTGATCTCATGAGGCTTCTTTTGTGTTTTTCTCTTCGTCTGAATCAATCTGTTTAACTGTGGTGCGTCTGAATGCATGGACACATTGTTTGCAACCATACATTGCTTGTAAAGTTGCAGATGTAAGCACCATTGATATGAAAAACTAAATAAAATGTCAATGTTCTCAGATGATCAAAACAGGTCAATGGGAGTTGAAATTCTAGCCAGTAGAAATTGCATCTTCACAAATGTAGTAATGTCTGAATTGTTATGAACTTTGAAGTCGATGCTGTCAAACATGCAAATGTACGAATGCATTTTCAATTTTATTTGCTCTCAAAAAAGAATTTGAATGATCAAATCTGAAGAAGAAGCCTCGATCTTGTGGAATTTCTTGTCTAAGCATATTGACTTCTGGATCATATGATCTGGCTGTAAGTAGACATTGCTTTTCAAGTTGCAAATGTAAGCATGAGTGAAGGATTGCATCTTCACAAATGTTGTAATGTCTATATTGCAATGCATTTAAGGCTGCCTGTGTCAATGTAACACTTTAATTTCATGGACTCACAAAGAGTTTTTTTGTTGTTGTTGTTGTTGTTGTTGTTGAAGTTTTTCGATAAAGGGTAAAAATGAGGTTTTGAAAGGGCCCCAACTCTTTTACATAGACCAGAACAGCTACATCAATGAAACCCCAGAAAACAGCAAATAAACAGAAACAAGGATCAGACGGCACTAAGGTGTTGAAGCCCTTTTATGTAAGCATCTTGGCCCATGGCAGAATTTTTTTTTATTGCGGTGCTTCTGAATCCAGGGACATCATTTGCAATTATGCCTTGCTTGTGAAGCAAGATCAGTTTATGAAAAGTCTTTACAAATCTAAGAAACAGTTGAAGCATTGTGCTTTCTCAAATGTGCCAGTTTCAGTATTCCTATCAAGTCAATGCTCCACACTAAGTACAGAGTTTGTTAAGGTGGTTTTTATTCACGTTAGTTCTCTACAGGTCTACCATTGCAAAGTAAGGCCTCTGAGTTCCTCTCGGAATTAAAAGTTGCAAGATGGATTATCTTCTTTAATGCATTGTTTCATCAATTTGGCAATGCTTTTGTTTTTAACCAGCACTTTGTGTTCCTGATTGAGGCATTGGTGTCAATACTACTATGAAGTCAAGGTTACCAACTGCTTTAAAGTAGGGATGATTTGTGGCAAGCTATTTATATTCACAGTTGACATTGCCCAATTCCAAGCATGGAAAATAATGCGTAACGAAATTTTTATGGGTAGGTTTATATTTATACTGCAAAGCAACAGTAACTATGTACATTGATGTGAGCTTAGAACATGGTTTTTGAAATATGGATTATTGCTATTGATGTGATCCAATAGCACATCTTGTGCAATCAGCTTGTTTTGAGGCTTCTGAATAATCGGGTGATCAGAAACTGTAGATGTAAATTGTTGTGAAGAGAAAAGCCACTTTGTAATATATGGATGAGTTCTATCATTCCATCATCATGGATATACTAGCAGCAAATCCTGCTAACCTAATTCAATGTAAGAAAATGTGACATATGAAAAGATGGAAAAGCATTGATAGAACAGCTTATCTGTGTTGATTATGTATCTGGTACAAGACAAGATATGCTATTGAATATTTGAAATGATTTCTTGCATTTGTATGTAACACATCTGCAAAAACATTTATATGAAAATCTTTGCAAGCAAATGTCCAGTTCGTGATTGGATGTTTTGTTTCTTGATCTTTTGCTTTCTCCAAATATTTCCATTACCTAAAAGAGTTTTAAAACTAGCACATTACATTGCATAAGGGGAGCAATTTGGATCTGTTAGTGCAATTGTGTTATACTCAATGTGATATCAATTTTAATGCTTCTAATTGTAGTACCTGCGAGGCCACCTTCTATTGAGGATTATCCTGGAATCCCGAGTCTTCTGAATGTGCACAGACTGTAATGATTTATTTCTTCACCGTACAAAAATAAATGAAAGTATCAATGTAATAAATTCCATTTTTTTGTCACCATCTCTTCATCCACCCATAAATGTTTCTGATTATTCCAATAAACATAATTGTCTTATGTTGTCTTTTACTTGCTAACCAATTAGCAGGTAGAAATTACAGCTTTCTTGTTAGCTTGGGATTTAAGCAGAATTCACGATATCCACTATAATTCATGATATTATATTGCTGAATAATTCTGCTTGTATTGATGCACTATAATTTTCTATATCAATACATTTCCCTTAGAGTTGCCATATACTTCCCCTCCTCTGTCCAGATACAAGTATACATGTATCAAATGCTGGACAGGGATATGATACTCCCAGATACATCATGGACACCATATCCAGACATATCCATAAATGAGCATATATTTGGTCCATATCTGTTACCTCTGGATCTGGTACCACATCATCTGTTGCTAGATTTGGTTTAAGGTTTATAAAAAAAATTGCAAAATAAAATGCATCCATTTTTCTTTCTCACCCACAAACACATGGTTCTTGAAAATCCACTGTCTCTATATCCGATAACAAATCCATTTTGATGCAACTCCAGTTTCCCTTCTATTGCGTAATTGACAGATATAGTGGAATAATCCAAGTATGGCTGACAAGCTTTTGTGGGCTTTTACATTTTGTATTATCCACTGCTTTCTGTATTGGTATTCGTTAGGGTTTTGTGTTGGCTTGTTGAAAATCTAGTTGAGCTAATGAATATTGCTTTCTGCATTGGTAATCGTTAGGGTTTTGTGTTGCCTTGTTGAAACTCTAGCCTAGCTTATACACATTAGAGTAACTAACTTACTGTATTAAGATTTGTGAGTTGCAAGAACTTACTGTATTAAGATTCTGGGAGTCTTTGCAAGATTTGCAGGGTTGCTAGCTGAGTCCGGAGCAGTGAGCTTTTCTGTCTCAGCTTAACTGACTTGCCTTAGAGAAAATGTCACAGAACTTAAGATGTCAGTTAGTAATTATGGCTGATAAAATGTCTTTCAGTACAACATAAAACATTTTTTTTTGCAATCAGTGAACTGATGCTGAATTATTCGATGTTGTTTTTGGCTGAATCTGCAGCTCTGTCCGTTTCAGCCTTAAGTTTGAGAGCTTTTTTCACATCAATTGAAATCCTTGCTAATTAGAACAAAAGCTATCAGTTTCTGTATACGTCAACCCCTATTATATATAGTGGTGAAGTGATCAAGATTGCAGTGATTTGAGCCTGTTAAACTTGTTTCTGTTTTGGGTCAATTCGAATATGGTGGAAAAGATTATTGTGTTAGGGTATTTGAAATTTCTATAAAGTTTTTAACTGAATTCACTAAAAAAGATATGAATATCAGTTTTTTTTTTTGATATTTTTGGTTGTTTTTGCTGGCAATACCTTATTTGGTTATCTCATTCCCAGTAGATTTAGGTTGTGTTTGATCTCTTTAAATTTGGTGGATTTTTTTCTTTTTTTTTTTCATAGAATTCAAATTTTTGCTACTGGATTATATGCTTCTTTGATTTATTTATTATTTTTCATTTTGGATTATCTTTGATGCTAAAGCAAAATGCAGATTAAAATTCAAAATTTTTATTATTTGCCAAGTCATGTTTAGTTTTTTTTTTGTGACTGAATCCATGTTCAAAATGTTTTTACCGAGTCTAAGCTGAGTTTGAGTTTCAATACCATGATTCAAGTCAACCTCTGATACTTTGTCTCACAAAGGTAACAGTATGAACTTTAAGGATGTCAGATACCTTTTTCTTTAGAAAGATCAAGTTATAGGGAGAATGTTCCAAGTGAATGATAAAGTAATATTATCCAACTATCACAAGAAATACAATGAGAACCGAAGAGCGCAGAATAAAATGTACTTTATTCTTTTATTAGCAGACATTTGGTATTAAGAATGGTATATTACATTGATGATAAGTTCTCAAAGATTCTTTGTGGATGGAGATGATGATCTTTGAACTCCCATGACAAAGTCCATGATGTTTGTTTGCCTCAGTTCTAATTCAGTCTTGTTTCTTGTTTTTTTCTGGGGCCATGTCAGATTTGAGGCAATTTTTTTGAAGACATAAGCGTCTTGCAAAGGCTACAGCTAGACTATATAGCTCACAAACCATGTTTCCCTGTACATGCCATAGTAGTCTCATAGGAAGAGTTATATGATGTACAAGGATAACAAGAAAAAAGATCATTGCTAAGAAGGCCACAAAATGAATTGGAGGCCACAGTGGCAAGCGTGTGATGACTAGAGTTACTGTAGCAGTTGTGTATGAAATGAATGCTCAAGTTATAATTGCTATGATTTGAAGCTATAACACAAAGGAACTATACATATGATCTAATTAAATTACTCTGATATACAATTAAGACCTAAGGTTATATACAATAGTTACTTTCTATGAGGGTAGCTGCTATGGCCCTATAATAGGGATGAATGAGGTTATTTCTTCACTTTTACAAGCAATGGTCACCATGTTCAAATATGGAAGCAATGTTACAAAGAATTTCTAGTCTCATTTCTGTTTCTTTTTCTCCTTTTGTAGGGATTTCTTGATACATTTGATGGCACATTAGAACAAGGCCAAACGTATTGATTGCAATATTGATATTGATTACAAGGATGACACTTCTGCCTATGAAGAATTCCTGAATGTGGATGATTGGACGGATGACAATAACATCAAGAGCAACTCCAGTCTCCAACAATACTTTTCTACAACAAAGTAAAAAATTATGTTACATTACACAATTGAATGATGCATTTTAAAGGTCCTACATACCAATTTAGTTAAAGGATGTTACAAGTTATTCTAATCATCATCATGATCATTAAGCGCATTCCCATTTTGACCTTTACCCTTGTGCCTGTCAATTGTTGTAGGCTGGTTTTGTGGTACATCAGTTTAATTACAGTGACAATGTAAACAAGATGATGATGACTAGAATGGAGTACCCAACAGGACCAATTTATGCTCACAATTTTATGCTAACTTCAAGGCTTATACCCTTCAGCATCATTACTTCTTGGTTATAAATATAATGAAACAAGGAGGCATCATTAGATATTATTCTAATGAGTTCTGCCATGCTTGCCTACTATTCAGATTCAGAAGTATTTCTCCACATACGCTGGCATTTTCCCAAACTGATGCATCCCTGCCTCTGGTTAGAACAATCTCTTGAGAATTTTTCCAAAGCATTGTTTTCTAGTATTTGGGGATCCAATGCGGCTGTTTGATTTTGTATATCAGGAAAATGAGCAACTTGTTTCCAGGTATCATCCTAGAACAAGGCTCATGATCCATCCAATCTTAGAGTAGGGAGCACGCTGCACATACCCCCATCATGCTATTCTAGCAATGTGACCCAATAAGAGGATCTAATTTACAAATCAGATCCTTGTAATCCAGAAAGGGAGTTATATTTCAAACATATTAGTGCACAGCTTCTCCTGAGAGGTGCATTGCAGCCAAAGCCAAAAAGGCATGGCATTTTAAGGCCAAGGTTTTTAATGAAGTCCCTCTAATAGTCAGGCGTCCTGTTTCTTGGGGGAGGATGACCTGCTTATAGTTGAGTGAACTCCATTTTACAGAAGTATACGGACCTTGGCAAAGGAACCTGTGTAATTTTATCAAGTCTTTGGGATATTTCCAATAGCAGTAATGGTCATAAACAGGTAGATGGGCCTTGCCTGAGCACCAGCTTTAATGAGAATGCGCCAATGTATAAAATGAAAGTTGAACTAATGGAGGGGGAGAGGCATATCCGTGCTTTTCATTTGTTTCCTTATATATTATTGTCCTTGTGAGAGAGTAATATTAGGATGGATCTACAGTAACAAGGTTTGGCTGAACCTCAAGTATATTTGCCAAGCATTGGAATTTTTCAGTGGGTCAAACCTATGAAACCAAATCTGCCAATTTCAGTTTAACACATTGACTATGATATCAACCATCATTTTTGTCATCTAACTATTTTCTAGCTTGTGTAGTTTGAAAGCAATGATGGCCATAGTAAGTATTGTGGTGGTAGTGCAGATGCAATGAGTTTGGATGTTGCTACTAGTTATATTAATGATCATGAAGTAGAACATTTAGCAAGTTTTTTCTTCTGACTGTCTATAAATTGTCATTATAGAGCCTAATAGTCCTATGTCCTAGGCAATGGAGACTTGAGAAAGATTGCCACTCTCTAAACATTGTATGATAGTGTGATGTATGAATTTAAAAATACTGTAAACGTTGACCGTAGAAATATTTTGTTTATATCATCTTATATATTCTATTTATGGGATCATGCACAATTTTGTGTTTTGTATAGTATCAAACCTTTCTAAACCTTTCTGAAATTCCTTACTTTGCCAGACCTTTTTCCTCTCGAGCCTAATTGAAGTTTGGCAAACTTTTTACCTTCTCGAAGCGACTGAACATTTTGAACCTGTTACTATGGATGGATCTTTCCTAAGGAGAAACTCAAACTTCCCATTTAGAATATTTTTCTATACAATAGAATGTAATACTTTTCTGTATCATTGGGGCTGCATCCCTTTCATTTGTCTGCTGATAAACTAGTAAGTGTTTTGAATCACCAAACTAATTAATATAATCAATGAAATCAGGCAATGCGTATATGAATTAGGTAAATTAGATTGCAGATATTGATTTTCATTATCCAAGCTTGACATGCCATAACATGCGACAAAAGTAACTTAGCCTTTATGGCAAATTTAGCTTTTTAATGATGATTTACCCTTTATTTGGTGTATACTGTATCCAAATAGCAAAAACAAACAATGTGTGCATTACTCGTGATAGGAAGACAGGTTTATAGAGAAGTCACCAATTGATTCGAGGAAGGCAAATGAATACAGAAGCATCACTCGTGATAGGAAGACACCTTTATAGAGAAGTCACCAATTGATTCAAGAAAGGCAAATGAAAACAGAAGAAATGTACTGTGAAGGGGAATAGCTAAACCAGGTACACAAGCATACAACTGTATGGATAGAAGACTGTATTTGAGTGAATACATTGAATAAAGTAGCTGATAAAAGGGCCAAGTGGCTTTTTTCAGTGAGCTTAAACTCAAAAACATGATAGAGGTTACAGGTCCACAAAATGAGAAGCTGGAGCAAGTAAAATAACATTTGTTTCCAAGTTCAAGAACCATACGAGAAGAAGACACATGACTAAACATGCGAATGAAAACTAATGATGCAGAATCCCAATAGCAATTTGAGCTGAGCCTAAGCTCTCTTGAGATTATTTAAAAATATAATGATAAAAATTACTTTCTGCTGTCATGTTACTAAAGATGTGTTACCCTTATGGATATAGTACATGTGGCTTATATATCATGAAATCTAAACAGAGAAGTGATATTGCAATTCACATAATGTTCTTACTCTCAGTCCTAACGAGCTGTAAATTTATTTTACAAGGAAACTATTTGATTGCTTCAGCCTACTATGTTGAACCCATAACTGTATGTTTGTTTTTGAAGGGTAAAAATCTCTTTGTATGTCTTTTCCTCAAGCATATTATGCTTTCAAAAGAAACTCTTAAAGTTTTTGTATTGTTTATGCTGGGCTTTAAATGGTCGATAGAATGCCTTTTTTCAATCCTGGAGAGTGGAAAGATGATTTTTCTGTTGTTTGGTCCTCTTCTCGTGAACATAGAAAAGTGTATTACAGATGGCTTTTACTTAATCAAAATCTTCTTGTTGTAATAGTATGGTGAAATCTGGTATTGGCTCTGTTTTATGAAGGTAGGTTTTATAAATCTATTAAACGACTCTTTTTTAATTGTATTTTTGTTAGAGCTGCTTGGAAAAAAATTTTAATCGGTTGGTCCCTTTGGGAAATATGCTTTGTTTCTTGGTAGACATCTGGGCTGGAGACATTAAGCTTGCTTGTTCTTGCCAAAAAAAGGAAGCAATTATCTTTTGTGAAAAGATTGTAGTTCACATCTTCAACAGAAGTATTATTTTTCTTTCTCTTTTTTTTGTAGAAAAACTGAAAAAGAGAAATATTTACTTTTCTCCAGGGAAAACAGAGTTCCGACTAGCTTCATTAGTGAAGTCACAATTTGTGTTGTCATTAAATAGGTTCATGTCCAACTCAGAGTTCATGAGCAAGGACTAAAAAGTTTCCTTAATAATGGTTGCTTGAAGTTTGGTCCAGTTTAGCTTGTGAACACTGGGAAATTCCACTATCTTCCTTCCCTACCCAATTGGACAAAGACAAAGACCCCCTCAAAGCAGGCTAAAGATAAGGGTTGATGGAATGTAGTTTCCAATGAGTATTGTC
Source organism: Sequoia sempervirens (assembly GCA_007258455.2). NCBI lineage: Eukaryota > Viridiplantae > Streptophyta > Pinopsida > Cupressales > Cupressaceae > Sequoia > Sequoia sempervirens. The sequence goes on along the minus strand of VDFB02013283.1, from coordinate 35,571 downwards.
AACCAGGTGGACCTTCAACAGACTGATTATTTGGAGCAAACCTCACAACAGCATGAATCTGGATCTGATGAGATATAGGTGGCAGCAAGAGTACAGGTGGAGTGCATAGAGAATCAGGAGGATGTTCCTTTGGAAGTGACAGATGGTGGTGTTTAGGAAAATCTTCAATTTTGGAGTGTCACGGAGCATTGTAGGCAGCAATAGAGGGCAAGGAAGTTACAACAAATGAGTGCACAAAAGGTTTAGGGGGTTGAAGCCATTAATGCAATGGAGTTTTGATTCTTTCACTTCATCCTCATATTTCATTGGAGAACTTTGCTTACCCTGAGATTACTGACATTGGCAGGGGCTACCATCCTGTGTTTGTGGAGATATTGATTGAAAAGAAGGTACGATTCACTATAGAGTCACTTGAGCGCATCGTTAAGCAGGTGGTTGAGAAAGAGATGAGGATAACATAAATGGAAGGGTCTTTAGATCACGGGTATCATGGTGATGATATTGGCTGTTAGGGGCAGTTGTTCTTGTGCTTGGCTGCATTTTGGTTCATACTTGTAACATTTTAAGCCTTTGTTAATGCCCATGAGGGCTTCTTACTAGGATGTATAGGTAGATTTATTAAATGATCTGTACCTCATGCTATATTTTGTAATGGTTCATGCCTAAAGCTTTAGTCATAGTTTTATTCTGTAAACCGCTTTTCCAATCTTTTAAAAAACACTTGACCAAGAGTCTTATATACTAAATCAGACACTTAATTAACACTAAAATTATAATCTGACTCTTTGTTAAGATTCCTCAAAATTAAAAACTTACAATGTGTCCACAGTTACTCTCATGCTTAGATAGACATATTGGAGTTCACTCTAACTGTTGTTCCATAACAATATATTAAGGTCCCTACCTGATCTAAAGAGAGAAATTTGAAGCGTTCCTTTAAATGAAAAGGGGGAAATCTTTGGAACCTGCTGGTTTCGTACAGGTTTCTTTGAAGTCTTTTGGGAAAAAATAAATGAAAATGTTATCCGTGTTACGGAAGAATCCATGTGTGCCAACATTCTTAAAGAAAAAGACTATATTCACAGTCTGAATTCGTAAAATTAAGGACATCAAGTCTATATTCATTCTCTAAGATCATTTCCTTTTACAAAGACTCTCTACCAGATTAGTTTAAATCAATGTCACCGAGGCTAGATGTATTCTCCCTAATCATTATATTAAATGAGGAATGAGGTTTTGTAGAGTGTCTCAAATATGGATGGGATTGCTATAGCTCATCGAACCATAAAATCAACATATAAAAGCAGATATCTAGCATAATCATGAAATTGGAGATTTACTAGGGCTTATAATAGCTCTAATGATTTGGGGTTCATTGAGTAGGTCTTTTGTATGTTGGAAATGTTGTCATTGATGTCAAAAGGAGAACATACACATATTGTCATTGATGTCAAAGGAGATTGTTGAAATTGATTATCATTGATGTCAAAAGATATGTGCAAGATTGTTGTAATAGACAAAGATTGGGCAAAATCAGATTACAAGTATGAATTAAGGAAGTAATGATCATATCTACATTATGATCTAGAATAGAAAATCATACAAGACAAAGACAAAGACATTATATAATATGAAATAATATATAAAGTAATGTCCATATTTACATTGATTGCCCAAGATTCAAGAATATACAAATGATTGCTAATGCCTATCCTAGAAGAAGATGATAATAGAGAGCAGCGAATAGAATTAATGTGCAGTGATTACTATATCAAAAGAGCAGCAAATTAATGTTATGAAGACAAATGTGGAGGCAGTGCTTAAGAATTTGTGAAGAAATTATTTTGAAGTCAATATTGTGAAACTTGTTTTAAAGGTGGTCGATTCTCATTATGACAGCGACCCATGTTACAGGAAGGCACAGAGTGAAATGGTGTTTGATAGTCTTGACAGGTTAATTACCGCATGAAAAAAGAAAGCATCCTGACGCCAAGTCAGCACCCAAGCATCTGAAAGGAAAGACCTTATACTGGCCAGCCTACCTCAGCCGACTATGAGAAACCATTTTATGGAGAATATTAAGTATTTATGCTCGCCGACCTGCTGCTGTTTGGCGCCTCTCTGACATTTTTATATGGAAATAAAATAAAATATTTCATGTGCTAAAAGGGCCAACCTCATACCTTGTGCGCCCATATTTTTTGTGGCAATTGAAAACAAATATAAACTTTTTATTTGGGCCGACCCCATAGTGTTCTAGCGCCCAGTTTGAGAGGGAAAATTAAATTAATTAAAAATTCTAATCTGCTGGCTGACGTAACTAGAGGGAGGTGACCATTGGGTTCAACCGTTCAAGAGGCATTTCGAGTGCTATAAATAGATGATCTTTGGTGGACATTAGAGTAACCAATACAAGCAGATTTACAAGAAGATTTTAAAGCAGATCTTAAATATATGAAGGGCAGAAATACAGGCTTATTACACCATATATCGTTAAATATTTGAGCAGATTTACGAGATCTTTTTGATCTCATTTTTGTGAAGTTATTCAAGGTGAACTTATGCTTTATTGTGAGAGGTATTTTGAAGGCTTGATCAAGATTGTGAAGCAAATTTTCAGTTGTATAAAGGACAGAATAAAGAAGAATTTCCAGCAGATATATATCATATATGTGAGTAGATTTATGAGGTTAATTTAATCTCATTTTGAGGGTGCATATATGTGAGTAGATTTATGAGGTTAATTTAATCTCATTTTGAGGGTGAATTTATAAAGATAATGACAAAGCTTGGATCAGATCTATGAAAGAGAAGTGTGCATGACTTGGATCATATTTGTGAAAGAAGGATAGTGTGTGAATTGAGATTAGATTTGTGAAGGATATTGTGTCTGTGAATCTGATTTGAAAAGGAAAAGACTTACATCAGACAGAATCAAAAGTAATAATCAGAATTGAGAAAGAGAAATATTGTGTGGGATACAATCAGATTTAAGGAAGAAGAATATTGTGCAAGTTGTAATCAGATTTGTGGGATTGAAGCCTCCAATAGGTTGGAGCCTATCAAATGGAGGTTGGAGCTGCTTGCTAGGTTGAAAAACAATTGTTTGTGTGGGGTTGTTGGAGCCTCTTGCTGAACTGGAGCTCAATTGGTATAAAAATTTGAGACTTTGATAGTAGGTTGGAGCGTACAAGAAAAATAAGACTAAACTATATATTGTGTCGTGGTTTTCTGTCGAAAGGGTTTCCATGTAAATCGTGTGTTCTCATTGTGCTTCTAACTGCTAGATCTCATTTGAATGGTTTTAATTGTGATTGATTGAATTTTGAAAAGTAATGCCCGCCCGCCAACTCCCCCTCCTCGTATTGTGTGCTCAACATTGTAGATATGACTTCTGCACAACTTGGGGAAAACGGGTAACATTAAAATCCTAGAAAGCAATACACAATTACTTAGATATGATTACATGTAATATTTCAACGCAAAGATGCTATTTTGCCCCAAGGCATTTAAATAAAACATAACTTTAAATTTGACAGAAGTGAGTGAAGGGGGCTGGCAATGCAGTTCCTCTTTACTCTATGGAACATGTTAAGCATCAGTTTCTCACAGATAAAGTTATTTTTTCCATTAGATGCTTTGGCAAAAGAAGTATATCGTGCAGATTAATTAGTAGGGAAAAATTCAAGCTTACACATCATCCTCTTCTAGACACTTGATAATGCTCTTAAAAAAGTCAGTAAAGATCAATATAACATAGAACATTTAAAACCAATGCAAGATGATTTTGAGCTTGTCAATCTTGTATGAGTAAAATCAAATTGTAATATTTCAACTCAGAAACCTCTCTCTGCTGTTGTAAGGCTTGGGCCTTGACCAGACGAACTGAGTAATTTTTGCCAAAAACAATTTCCTCTTCAAAAAATAAATAACGTCTAATCACCTGCATTGTAGTAGTTTTGAAGATATGGTGTCTTAATGTGTTCTGTATTCAACCTCCTTTTCTGGAGTAATTCTATGTGCTTGTCCCAAGGAACCACTCCATTCACCTGATCCTGAATATATTGCCTTCTTAACTACTTGTAATGTTTTAATAAATTTAAAATTAGTGTTTTCAAATTTCTGACATGTGGCCTTTTGTTATTGTTAACATTCCACCAGCTCTATTTTTCCCATCAAACACAAGTAGATAGCAAATGATGACATCCTTTTCACTTTTGGCAGGTACCACCAAGTACTTATCTATAGCACAACGCTTTTCCCCTGATAAAATTTCACCTAGAGCAGTGATGGTAATTTTTTTGTTTTCCCATGTATCGTCCAAGGAATGGAACTGGAATATGATAATGAAGCAATTATGCTAATTGAGAAGTAGATGCCATCCCCATAGGAAATTCCGAATTCCCATTAGACATATACCTTGACTTACTCAAATACCTTAAGCCATTCCTGTAAAACTCAAAATTACCATCCCTATTAATGTATAAGGAGGATGAATATGACTTGCATACTTATTTTAAATTTATAATATAATCTAACTCAACAAATACTAAACTTTTTTCCAATTGAGGTTTAAAAAATTAAAATTAAATGACATGAAAAGTTTATTTGAGTGTAAATGCTACAGAGGTTGTATATTCAGATAGGTGTGACTCAAGTACATGCCACAACGGCATACCTTAAAAATATTATTTGGTTCCAGTGATAATATGACAATCTAGGTCAAGGTTTTTCAGTGGGATATTTTGCTAAGAAGTGGCAGAGCTTATACAGAGGGATTCTCAGACTGTATGCCCGTTGAACTGCGATGTGTCGGTACTCTGTATCATGTGTACAGGCTCAAAGAGAAATTGCCTATAAAATTTGAGGATTTGACAATTGACACACTTAACAAATGTTTGAGTCCGAACAATAAATTCAGTGCAACAAGAGCTGATAGAATGCAATATGCTCCTTGGTGATTAGATGGCCAATTTATTACTAAAATGCTTAAGAACCTCTACCAGAATTGGCATAGAATACTATGCAATTCTAGAAAGATACCCTTCCTATTTAGCTTATGGAAGGCTACAAAATAAAAATTCTTTGAAAAGCTAATTTTTTTTTTTAACATGCTTGTCTGTTGGATACTGAAAGTGTTGCGCCAATTGGATTAATTGAAAATCGTATGAAAGAAACATTGTAACACACTTCTCCATATTAGAGACTGGAAGCGTTGGTTCCAATTCCAATTAAGACAACACATGCACTGTTTAGATGCTGGGGATGAACTGAAGTTGCAGTCTGTAAAACTCAAACTATAAACGTCTTTCTTGGCTACAATTGGAATGTCTGTTGCTCAATAACCTCTCTCTATCAAGGAAATGATAGCAGGGTCTTGTCTATGTACACAAATTTTTTGTTCCCTTTTAAACATCATCCATGCATAGAAATGGCAGAGAAAGTAGATGGCAATTGTTTATGGAGCCATCTACCCCTCTCATGACAGGAGACAACTTGAATTAAATAGAAATGGGCTCGCGTATGGTGGGAATGGCCACAAGGCATGGCATCCCAGTTCTTCGAGCTGCCAAATTGTCAGGCTGTGTGGAAAATGATAGGCCTTGAGACAATTTTCAACCCTCACGACTCCCATAATTGGACATTCCAGATTGGTTCGAGGGGCAGAGAGAATGGGTGCGTAAGAAAGGCAGAGCAGATTTTAAGACTCTCACGACCCCTTCATTGTGGGATACTCATGCAGATTTGAACACAATATAGAGAGGAGGTGAGCGGTGGAGGTGGTGAGGGGAGAAAAGAGAGGGAGAGTGTTTGAGAGGAGGCGAAACAAAATGGATTTGTTGAAAAGGCTTTAGAAACTTTTATTGGTAGGAGAAAAGCAAAATTCCACAGCCATCGCCAATATCCTCCCCGCTTGCGCTGAATGAGGAGTCTTTGGTTAGATTATGGGCTCCAAAAGGAATTTCGTGGAAAATAAAGAGAGATCTCAGTCTTCGAGGGTTGACCTCAATAAAGAGGCGTTCGCAGAGGAGAGAGTGCAAAAGGGCGTGATATTCTGGAGAAGGCCTGAGCAGAGTAAGCCGTGAGGAAGGGTGGAATGGTTTAAGGAAAAAAAAACATAGAACGTGAGAAGCGGAGGAGCGAAGGAAGAAATTGCACAGGAAAGGAATGCAGAGTATGGTGACAAAGAAAACGCAAAAGTAGAGACTTTTTAGCATGGAAAGAGGAGAATTAATGGAAAGTATAGGTGCCAAATGGGGTTGTTGAACAGGCAGAAGAAACTTTCAAGCAAATGCAATTGGCAAGATAAAAGCAATATCCTCAATGCCTGCGCTATAATGGGAGAATACCGAAGGGAGGGTAAAGAATGTCACAGGTGGGAGCAAGAGGGTGGAGATGAGAGGGTAGAAGCTTGTGGTGCACTTTAGCGAGTCTAGAGATGATTGTGAATAAGATGAGAAAATAACAATGGAGGTCCTTCTTCTTTGGACGCTTTAAGGAACGTGCCATTGGTGATTGCGAGGTGGGAAGACATAATCGAACAGAGCAGAGAAAGTGACAAGTATTTGGCACGGACCAGGAGTCCCTCAGATGAGAGCTACCTAGTCAGATCTCACATTCTTCAAGCCTTTGGTTATCAAAGAAGAGCTCGAATGCCTGAAGTAGGTTGTAAGGGGATGTTGCATTCGATGGAGCCGACCTCGCCGAGTTCGTGCTAGTGCCGAGGCAGGTGCTCTTGGTTCAAGGGTCCAAGCAGGGATCTACCAAGCCAAGTCCGTCTAGGAGCTCATTCTGAGTGTTGGTGCGGCCGAATGGCAGTAAGGGTTAGGCGTGGAGTGCTGGCCATGCGGAAGGTTGGTTCAACGTGGAGTTGGCAGGCATGGGGCACGACGAAGCGTCAAGTCATGTTGGGCATGGCGATCCCTGGGGTAGGTTGTATCCAAGATGCAGTCTACAAGTGGGCGTTGCGGTGGCGTCCAGTGTTGGGCACAAAGTTAGTCACATTGGGTGTGCAGGGTTGGCTGGCTGTGCGGGTCGGAAGGGCAGAAAGTGGGGGATCGGGCGAATGTTCGGTGTCTTCCTACAACATGCTGGGATTCGTACAAATAGCTTGTATAGTAGGGGTATGTCATTCAAAGGATGCATGACATAGTGTGTTGTGGAAGTGTTCATGGGGAACATGCACCGGGAGTCCGAGTTGGAAATGAGGAGCCCAATGGAAGGGGTGACTCCAGACTCTTCCCTTGCGAGGGGTGAAGAAGATGTAACCCTGACATCAGGCTCAGGGGAGCTGATGTGCGTCATGGTTCTTAGGGGTGGCGAAGTGTTGCCCCGCCATGGGTAAAAGTGGAGGGGTTCTTTAGTGAGCTCGGAGTCCTGCCACCCGGTGAAATGCAGGTAGCCAGGTCTAGCACGGGTGGGCTCTAATGCAAGTCACAGAGAGAGTTGAGTGCTAGAGCTCGTCGCACAATGGACGAGACAAGCGTGGGATGAGTCCCAACCCAGTGAAGCGGATTAGCTGGGGACTCAGCATGGGTCGGCTCTAAGGCATGTCGCCGAGGGAGTCGGATGCTGGACTCATCTAGGATGAGGAGCAAGGGACGTATGAGTGAGCTATGAATCCAAGTTGGTGCTAGGTTGTCTGGGAGAGGCAGGGCTGATCTCAGGGGCGCCATGAGAAGGAGAGTAGGGTGCACTGGAGGTTTGGGTGTATCCGAAGCAGGGTGCTAAATCGGGGTGTGCTGGGCGCACCTCCCCTCAATGGAAGGCAATGTTGGTTGCAGCTAAGTCGAGGAAGGTAGCCAGGGAGATCTCATGGGTTGCTTAGGTGAAGTCATGGAGACAGAGCCCAGTTGGCATGGAGTTAGCGTCCATATGGTTGGGAGCAATTGAGGTGAGCTTGGTGAGTCCGGATCAGAGGTGCTGTGGGAACCAAGTGGAGAGCTCATGTAGGAGTGAGTCATTGTGCTGGGATGCATTAGGTGTTTTGGGTGCAGTGCAAAGTGAGGGATGGCTTAGGAGTTGAGTTGTGTTCCAGGAGCAAGAGGTAAACTCAAGAGTTAGAGCTGGGCTTGGGTATGCATGAGTTGGTCAAGAGTGCTCTGGGAGCACAAGTATCAGGGATCACCAACGGGGCATGTATGCAGTGGTTTGGAGCCAGTCCAAGGGGAGCTCGGGGCCTGGAGCAGAGTTGAGCTAAGGATCAAGATGGGCGAGTTAGTAGTTGGAAGTCCTATGGGGGATGTAGAAGATGAAGACTCGGGTCAACCCACAGGAGTCTGTACAGAGTGCAGCATAGTCCAAGTAAGTGGACGAAGTGGTGCCAAGGGCAAGAGTTGATATGAGTGAGCCGGAGGCAAGGAGCGTTGAAGCATCAAGAGGGCGTGGAGTTGGGGGTAGGCGAGTCGAGCTAGGCGAGACGAGCTGAGTTGGGAGTAGCTCTCATGGAAGCCAAGAGTTGGGGCCAAGCTAGGAGCTCATCCGAGGAGTCAACAAGGGTTGTAGTCGGAGCATGGGAGTGAAGAGGTGTCGAAGGGGTGGTATGGGACACTCTGGAGCCAGGGCTTGTGTGAAGGGCCACATGTGTATCATTCTGCGGTGCATGTGCAAGTCGAGTTCTGAAGTGGGACTCGCAGGAGTTGGAGAAGGTGTAGTCTGTGGGTTAGAAAGAGGCTCGTCCGAAGAGGGAGTCACAAGTATGATTCGGCAATGCCGCACGGGGGTTGGAAACTTTGATGTAGGAAAAGAAAAAGTTGATCTGATCGCCAGCCCCGTGACAGTTGGTATCAGAGCAGTGGATGCAATGGAAAGTGGGTTTCCCTGATACCAAGGAGTTGGTATCAGAGCGTTGGACGCTCAAATCAGAGCAGTTTGGGTGCTCAAAGATAAGCGGAAAGGAGTCCAGGATTCCAAGAGTGCGGTGTTGGATGTTTGTGACATGGAATCAGGGATTCCCTAGGGCCAAAAGTTGGTCTCAGCGCAGTAGGGTCGAGTCAAGGACCGATCCGAGGCCGAGTTGGTGGACAGCTCGAGGGGTCTGCAGCTGGAAGTTGTCATGAAATCAGTGTGTTTTAGTTCGGTAGAGCAGTGGTTGCAGGCAAACCGGGTTGGCCAGAAAGTTGTGGTCAAGGAAATCTTGCACATTAGGCAGCTTCAGTTGTTTGAGGGAGAGCATGGAAGCGAGTGTGAGTCGGTGTTGAGGTGAACTGGGTCTTTTGATCAGGATGTTGGTGCCTCAAGAATGTGGATGTCAGTACTGTTTGGGCAGTTCTCAGTTGGGAATGTCAAGTTGATGCATAAGGTTCATGTTGGATTGGACTCGATTAGGGGGGAAATCAGCTATTCCTCTAAGCCAAAGTGGTAGTTTGGATGCATTAGCGCAAGGAGTTTGGTGACGAAGAGCTCTCGGAGCCTATCTATGCACGACAAGCTTCTTGTTAAGTTGGCCAAGAGGAGCTCAATTGGGTGATGTTGGTCGTGGTGGCTATGGGAGTCATGTCAAATGTGTTGGATAAGTGCAGTGAATGTGGCTGAGTTGTGCTCTTGCGCGGGTGCAACGTCAGTTGGAGTAAGGGGGAACTTGGTTTCACAATGAAGTTGCGGTTGGTGGGATCAGTTCAAGGTGTAGGAGCACAAGGCTGTGCGTCCGAGGAGTAATCAGTTGGTAGTGTCAGTGTTGCAGAGGTCTACTCTTGGGGCCAAGTTGCATTGGGCAACGTATTGCAGTGGGGCATGTAAGACTAGGGTATCAGGTTGGACCTGAGAAGTGTTGGTAATGGAGGGCTTGCATAAGGCAGAGCTCAGGGTGTAGGATTTGGTCCAGGACCAATCCGAGGCGAAATCAAGTGGCAATTGAGGCCGAGAGTCTAGAACTCGTTTGGATGGTCGAGTCACATGGGGAAGTCGAAGGAAATGGAAGTACTTCGCAGGGAGCTGACAGTATGGTAGGTCGGAATGGTGGTAAACTAGGAGGCAGTATCATGAGTTCAGTGGGGCAGGCATTTGGGATGTCTGGAGGTGAAGCCAGTTCAGTTGTATTGTGGGCGGAGCCGAGTCAGCATTGGTTGTTGGCGAAAGTGCATGGTATGGCATTTGATGCATGAGGTAGGTTTGCAGAGAAATGTTGGCTGTTTTGGGCTGTAGGTAAACTGACAGGGCGACGGGAGACATAAGTCGAGTGGGTGCTCAAGGAGTGCACCACGATGCTGCGTCAAGGCAGAACAAGGTGGTTCGATGGATTGAAGTGGGCAAACCAAAAGTTGAGGATGTTGTTCAATGCAGTGTGGCGGTTGAGGTTGGAAGTGGTGGATACCAAGATGGTTGAGTCACAAAGAGGGGGTGTTTGTTAGGTTACGGCTTGGCAAGGGCAGGCATAGGGTGTCTGGAGACAATGCAGAACAGTTTGGTTCGTGCGGAGTCGAGTTGGTAGTTGAGGTCGGCGAAGTGAAATGGGCTATGATGAAGTACTAGGAAAGCACTGGAGACGGGAAGTGTATCGGTGGGCATATGTTGTAGACCAGAAAAGGGTGGAAGTCAGGGAGTTGTAACTGGGTTGTGTTGCTTTGGTTTGGGTTGTTGGAGGCTAAGGGCCAGGTGTTCAAGGAGCATGCCATGTGGGTCAGTCAGCAGACAAGTCAGGGTGACGCAATGGAAGGAAGCCGTGAAGCCGAAGGTGGAAGGTGCAATCTTGGGAAGTCATTTGAGGGTGGTGATCATGGTGATGCCACAAGGCTGGGTCAATGTGAGTGAGGTGTTCATGTGGTTTCTTGGTGGAACAAGGCATCAGATTTGGGTTCAGTGCCAGGGATGTGGCGAGCCAGGTTGTTGGTTGCTGAGTTGAGAGTTTGGTGGAGTCAGGGACTTGCACTGGGGTCAGCTTGGGCCAAGGTTGTGTAAGGTGATGCGTCTGGCAGGACGGAGAACACAGTAACTCAGTAAGTTCAGGAGAGGAATAGCTCAGCAGGAAGTCGAGTCAATGGGGACTCACCGCGTTGTTTGAAGTCTAGGACTCATAGCATGAGTTGGTTGCATCTGAGTATGGAGATTTAGAAACGGTGCAGCGTGGTGGTGGTTCGTTCTCTTTAGAACAGGTCTCCAATGTTGGGGAGTGGAAAAGGATGCCCTGGGCCACAGTGGTTCGGCGTCGAGGGTGTTGCCTGTTTTGAGTGGGGAAGAATGTAAGGGGATGTTGCATTCGATGGAGCCGAGCTCGCCGAGTTCGTGCTAGTGCTGAGGCAGGTGCTCTTGGTTCAAGGGTCTAAGCAAGGATCTACCAAGCCGAGTCCGCCTAGGAGCTCATTCTGAGTGTTGGTGCGGCCGAATGGCAGTAAGGGTTAGGCGTGGAGTGCTGGCCATGCAGAAGGTTGGTTCAACGTGGAGTTGGCAGGCATGGGGCACAGCGAAGCATCAAGTCATGTTGGGCATGGCGATCCCTGGGGTAGGCTATATCCAGGATGCAGTCTACAGGTGGGTGTTGCGGTGGCGTCCAGTGCTGGGCACAAAGTTAGTCACACTGGGTGTGCAGGGTTGGTTGGCTGTGCGGGTCGGAAGGGCAGAAAGTGGGGGATCGGGCGAATGTTCAGTGTCTTCCTACAGCATGCTGGGATTCGTACAAATAGCTTATATAGTAGGGGTATGTCATTCGAAGGATGCATGACATAGTGTGTTGTGGGAGTGTTCATGGGGAACACGCACTGGGAGTCTAAGTTGGAAATGAGGAGCCCAATGGAAGGGGTGACTCCAGACTCTTCCCTTGCGAGGGGTGACGAAGATGTAACCCCGACATCAGGCTTAGGGGAGCTGGTGTGCGTCATGGTTCTTAGGGGTGGTGAAGTGTTGCCCTGCCATGGGTAAAAGTGGAGGGGTTCTTTAGTGAGCTCGGAGTTCCGCCACCTGGTGAAATGCAGGTAGCCAGGTCTAGCACGGGTCGGCTCTAATGCAAGTCGCAGAGAGAGCTGAGTGCTAGAGCTCGTCGCACAATGGACGAGACAAGCCTGGGACGAGTCCCAACCCAGTGAAGCGGATTAGCTGGGGACTCAGCATGGGTCGGCTCTAAGGCATGTCACCAAGGGAGTCAGATGTTGGACTCATCTAGGATGAGGAGCAAGGGACGTATGAGTGAGCTATGAATCCAAGTTGGTGCTAGGTTGTCTGGGAGAGGCAGGGCTGATCTCACGGGCACCATGAGAAGGAGAGTAGGGTACACTGGAGGTTTGGGTGTATCCGAAGTAGGGTGCTAAGTCGGGGTGTGCTGGGCACACCTCCCCTCAATGGAAGGCAATGTTGGTTGCAGCTAAGTCGAGGAAGGTAGCCAGGGAGATCTCAGGGGTTGCTTAGGTGAAGTCATGGAGACAGAGCCCAGTTGGCATGGAGTCAGCGTCCATATGGTTGGGAGCAATTGAGGTGAGCTTGGTGAGTCCGGATCGAAGGTGCTGTGGGAACCAAGTGGAGAGCTCATGTAGGAGCGAGTCATTGTGCTGGGATGCATTAGGTGTTCTTGGTGCAGTGCGAAGTGAGGGATGGCTTAGGAGTTGAGTTGTGTTCCAGGAGCAAGAGGTGAACTCAAGAGTTAGAGCTAGGCTTGGGTATGCATGAGTTGGTCAGGAGTGCTCTGGGAGCACAAGTATCAGGGATCACCAACGGGGAATGTATGCAATGGTTTGGAGCTAGTCCAAGGGGAGCTCGGGGCCTAGAGCAGAGTTGAGCTAAGGATCAAGTTGGGCAAGTTAGTAGTTGGAAGTCCTATGGGGGATGTAGAAGATGAAGACTCGGGTCAACCCACAGGAGTATGTACAGAGTGCAGCATAGTCCAAGTAAGTGGACGAAGTGGTGCCAAGGGCAAGAGCTGAGATGAGTGAGCCGGAGGCAAGGAGCGTTGAAGCGTCAGGAGGGCGTGGAGCTGGGGGTAGGCGAGCCGAGCTAGACCAGGTGAGCTGAGCTAGGCGAGGCGAGCTGAGTTGGGAGTAGCTCTCATGGAAGCCAAGAGTTGGGGCTGAGCTAGGAGCTCATCCAAGGAGTCAACAAGGGTTGCAGTCGGAGCATGGGAGTGAAGAGGTGTCGAAGGGGTGGTATGGGACACTCTGGAGCTAGGGCTCATGTGAAGAGCCGCATGTGTATCATTCCGTGGTGCATGTGCAAGTCGAGTTTTGAAGTGGGACTCGCAGGAGTTGGAGAAGGCGTAGTCTGTGGGTCAGAAAGAGGCTCATTCGAAGAGGGAGTCACAAGTATGATTCGACAGTGCCGCACGGGGGTTGGAAACTCTAATGTAGGAAAAGAAAAAGTTGATCCAATCGCCAGCCTCGTGACATAGGCAACCGCATACAAAAAAAAATCCCCCCCATATAAGTTCTTTTTATTTACATTATTTTCATGACAAGAAGTAGCATAAGGTTGATGTTTTAACTCAAATTACACCATTGTTTGGTTCTTAAAAAAATACTATTGGGGAAAGAAAATCACGAAGCTCTTGTTTACACTATACACAATCTTGCATGTTCTTGATATACACTTATATGAATGAGCATAAGGGTGTCCACATATATTCATCGCTAAATAAATAGACATTACAATGTATTTTTTTCTTTCAAGGGAGTTATATTTAATGGGTCACATTGTTAACTTGGAAGTTAACATATTATTCACTAAGCAATTGTTGTGGTGGGGCTTTCATTTTTTGCGAATATAGTTTGAAACATTGGGATAGGTATTAATCAGAAAGGCATGGAACCCTAAATAATGATAACCCTTGATAACTTGGAAGATCTATAATGGGCAGACCTAAGATATTTAGTGGCTTGTGATAGCCCATTTTAAATATTTAATAATATGGTTATGAGAGAACTAGGGGCAGGTTGCTTAATTTTGCATGCAATATGGAAAATATTTCGATAAATTAAACTTGGTATATATAATATTGATTTAATTTAGTGTCTAACTCCCTTAATATTTATCTCCTTCTAAAGTGTTTGAAATAAGTTATGTTCATACCATTTTCGAATACTAAATGGTGAGGATTAACCATTGATTTTGAAAGACCTTACATACATAGTGTTGATGTGTCTAATTGCTTGGTAGTTACATAATAATATAAAGGAATGATGACTTCATTTAGTGGCACTATAACTATTCTTAATCAAACATATCTTTAATGCTAGGGAATCAGTGCTTTGATAATCCATTGATACCATGGTAATTGCTATACATGACCACAACTTCTTAAATATAATAACCTTGATATGGGAATTATTATACGAAGGAAGGAAGGACAATGGAGCTATATTGAATTGCAATACAATTACATATTAAATGGGAGGAAAATATTGTTGAGTTTGAGTTATGAAATAACCCTATGTAGGCATGATATGCTACTGTTAACCACCGAGGTAATCTTAAGTACAAATGACAAGTATGAGTAAATTATCCAATCTATGAACTAAACTACTAAAAGAATATGCGATTACACCTTAGTGTGAGGAAAATTGGAAGATTAAGAATAGTATTAGTAATATCAATATGGGGATTATATATTTACCTATGTTGATCTAATAGATATAGTGTTGCCAATCAGATTCAAGTATTGATTATAACTTAAAACAAACTCCTGAATACTATTGCTTGTCCTTCAAAGATATTTATTGACCCCTTGAGTATAAGAGCCTCAATATTGAACCTAGTACATGAGTTTCAATTGGAAATGCCTTCCTATGGGTTTATATGAACCAAGGTAATTTTCATGTTAAATAATAAGCCTAACCCCTATGTTGACAAGATGAACTCGAAGATGTCTAAGCTAGTTGATGAGTAATAATGGGTCAAGTTTAATTCAAGACCTTGATATCCTTAAATGGAATTGTTATAGTATGGGTTGTTAAATCATATACTTAATTATGTTTCCCTAAATAGTGTTAAGTATTAATAATGGAAGACAAACATTGGTGACGCTTTGATTATGGGGAACTTGTGTGTATGCATTCCTTGAGAACCTTGTGAGGAGAATTATGTGTGACTTTGACCTGTTTGGAAGCGGGAATGTAGGCGGTCCTTGGGCGAAGGATGCCTCTATGACCTCAAGTCTGTAGGGGGAGGGTCTAAGGGGGGAAACTCCAAGGGATGGGGTTGTTCCTAAGTGGTTGACCTTTCCTCCTCTATAAGCTTTAGTTGAGGCTGAATGGGTATGAAATGAGTTAAGGGAATCTAATAACTTGTATTTAATGAATGATTTGTTTTGTATATTAAATGAATAAAGTGATTTATCTACTTATAATCGATAATTTAATATATTTATAAGTTCGGCCAAGTCCATCTTGTGTTCGTTCCATGAGATTTTATGTGTTGAGAAAACTGACTCCATAGTTAGAGGTATTTATGTATAGGCCTATGTATATGTTGATTGTGATTATGTTTCATGTTATGTACGACTCGCCCAAGAGTGAACCTCCAAGATCTTTGAGCAGTGACAGAGAGTCATTGGACCATGCCAATGACTGATGTCTAGCTATTGCTAGGGTTTAGTCAACATTCACCTAGTTCACGGAGGTGAAGGTTGCAGGTTACCCTGGTTATGATATGACCATAGCGGTTGCATAGGTAGGGACCCATCTATGTAGGTAACGGTAATCGGAGGCTAACCACGTATCAAGAGGGTTCACTAGCTGTGACTGGTAGGCACGAAAGTGACCGATGCCAAGTGTTACCTGAGATTGAGAAGAAGATAGCTGATAATACCACTAAGGTCACAAGGTGGTATATGTTAGGAGCTACTTCTTCCTGGGTGGACAGACTTGTCATCGGTGGCCTATAGGTGACTGAAGTTGGAATCCACCAGGTTATGGTAGGTTCACTACTTGGGGAATCCCTTGGGATGGTGGACGAACCCACAATGTAGTATGAGATGCACCGAATCCCCTCCAAGTGGTCATACTATATACTTAGCCTTGTGGGGTTGAGGACAGACCCACGATGTAGTATGGGATGCACCAAATCCTCTTCCCATTCATCCAATGGTGTAGAAGACCAGTGGAAAGGATATGACCCACGTTGTAGTGCACAATGCATCAATATTCTTTCTATCTGGGATGCATTATGGACATGTGTTAGCCATTGTGATGTGTTAGTCAGCTATTTTTAATATGTTATGTGATGTATGGTAGATCTCATCACTATATTTATGTGATGTATGATGAATCTTGCCATTGTGTATCTATGATATATGCTAGAGTCAATCACTAATGTAATTGTGATATGCAAATGAGACAATAATTATTGTACATGTGATGTACATATGAGCTAATTTTGTTGTACTCGTGATATGTGTATGTTCCAGTCACTATTGTACTTGTGATTTGTGTATGATCTAGTCATTGTTGCACTTATGATTTGTGAATGATCCAGTCATTGTTGTACTTGTACTATGTATGAGCTAATCAACTTGTGTATATGTGAGTATGCTCATGACGACCATTGTGTATAATCTCTACGATTATGGTATGATACGCCCCTTGTGAATATTGTGAATGCTGTACACTAATGTTTGGTATGGACCCAACACTTGGTGGAAAATTATTATCATTATATTATAATTGACTATGTTAATAGTTTGCATGTACTAAATTAATAGTTATGGGATAAAAGTGAGATTAGAGATCTCATATGAGAGGAGAGAATGAATTCCCTCTAATATTGTGGGGTGAACTATGACACCTCTGATTCCCATGAGGGGATACGTAGGCAGGGTCACCATGAACCATCGAGGCTTAGTTCATAGGTCTAGGAATGACCCAAGTTGTATGAGCTTAACACCTTTGAGTGTAAGAAAGTAAGTGTGACATTGATTTATTGTCACCACGAGGAATGTGTAGTTATTGAAACTAATGATTCTCATCTATATGGAAATGCTTGGTTGGTTAAGCTAGTAGATGTTGCAAATTGAGTTTAAAAAGAAAAATTGTTGTGCCCATAATGGGGATTTTACATAAGCATAATCAAGACCCCAAGACAATAGAAAACAATTTACATAATAATTTATTACTCTATTGTAAAATGAGGATTTTGAGATTCTTAATTAGAAAAGTTTACTCTTGCAGCCCTATAATGAAAGTCTTTGTAGTGTTTTCCAAAATTCCCATAATCGCTTGTACTATGAGCCAATAGCATAGTTGTTTCAAACAAAGGTACTACCTAGGTTAAGGTTTGAGCTTAACCATGGGATAACCTTATCAGAGATGAATAAGAATATCAACTTTAGTAGTCACCATGATATACTAGGTTATATAAATGAAAATGATTGTGCAACTTCAAGTTTTAGCTTGATAGAAATGCTTCCAATTTAATGAATTTCATCACATCTTGCTACTAGGGCTGGTGGGAATAATGTCAATAGGACAGATACAAGAATAATGAAGTCTAAACCTCCAAAATATTATTTTCTTCTACTCTTATTTTCCTGATTATTTCCAATTAATGGAAATACGAAGTAACATGACATGTTTCTTCTAGTATTAGTTCGTTTTACCTTAAAAATTAACTATTTTTCTCTATGCAGCTTGTGTTGATTTGTGCACAGTTTTTTGCTACTTGTCACATTCCAAATGAGATTTGTACCATCCAAATGACTTGTGCTAAAAAGGATGAGGCCTTTTGTATCTCCTGACTTTGATAAGTAGGTACCGGTAAGACGATGGCTCCATGCATGCCACTACAACTAGGATTTTGATGTGCTAGTGGTGTCAACCATGTTAATTGATGAATTCTACAAAAGCAAGGTATGCAATCTTCAAAAATGGTAGCAACTGCTATTGTTTAAGAGGAAAATTTCCTATAGAATTTCTAGGGAGAGGGGTATGAGGTATGAACAAATTGTCATTGACCATACTGGATAATTTTCCAATACTTTGTGATATGGACCACAGTTGGTAGATTATGACTCGAAAAAAACTTGGTAGACCCAAAATTTGCAAGTTGGTAAGGACTGGGCAACTTGAAATTGCTTAAATTTCTTTAAAAACACATTCTTTTTGTAAAATTCAATGACAAAATGTATCCAATGACTCCATAAATGAGTACAAAAGTGTTTTTAATTAAATTTGATTCATTTGAATACAAATTGAGTACAAAATTGTATCATCCTACATAATATTGATACAATAGTTAGTTGACAACTATTATGAATTTATGATGATTCAAAAATCATCATCATAATTCATAAATTGCATATTGCAACATTTTACATCTTCCTTTTCACTATTCTAGGGAAAACTTGGGGAGAGGTTCTAATCCTTGCATGCCACTATAGCTCATCGCTTGACATTGAAGGCTATGTTTGTGGTGCCGAGTCAACCTCCATCTTTTTGCTAGATGGCAATGAATCCTCTACCTCATCAATGCCATCCAATGACAATCCAGTAGGTCTTTTTATTGCAATCACATTCTCCATTGCCTACCTCTCAAAGTCAAGAATATTGTTTGCAATAAATAGTGGGGTATCCTTATCTTCACTTGTTTAATCGCTATAAGGATCAATGCCATCTATATCAATGACCTCCTTTGATTCATCCTCTACCTTTCTTGTGCAAAGCTGAAGGTGTATTGCATTTTATACTAATAATGATATTTTAATCTTTGATATTGATCATATGATACTCTTTCACTGATCAATGATATCATGATAGTGATAAAGATAATTTTCCAAGTTGTCAATTTTAGTCTCCACTCACAACCCCCCTCATTGTAATCAAATTTCTTATATGACAAGAGATCCCAATAACTATTGAGGGTTTGAGAATGGAGATCCAAGTGGGTTTGAGAGGTAGTGCCCCTTATGAGGGTTCAGGTGCAACACCCATTGTGCATTCCCTATTGTGATATAGGGTGGGGTCAAGGGGCAGAGCCCTTGCCACCAAGCCCAAACTAAGGTCTTTGAAACTACACAGAACTTAATGTTGCATTTTCATAATTTTATCACTTAAGGGAGAAATTAGGTATTTGACACATTTTTATTTATAAAAATGTCTTAGAAAAAATATTTGTTTTTTCTTTGGGTAGAGACTCATTGAGTCAATAACACATACTCACCGAGTTTTTATAAAAGCTCACCAATAACTAAGTGATTATTTGCCAAAAATTTGCTTGAAAATCTCTACGATTTTTTTGGCAAGTTACTTCCCAAACAAAAAACTTGGTGAGTATTCATTGACTTAGCAAGTACTTTGATATGGACCATAATTCAACCATTGTTTGTGAAAAAGAGGAGAATAGTATTATGTGCCATAAAAACATTTAACTACAAAATGTTCCTTTATTTAGTTATAATACTTGCTTATACCCCACCATAGTGTTGTACAATAATGTGGCACACATGAACAACATGGTAAGAATGATTAGTGTCTCTGCAAATTTTGTAGCAACAATTTGGTGACAAGGAGGCAAGGAGAAATGAGAGTTTGAGTTTTAATATTGAACAAAATCCCATCATAGTGGTATGCCTATTGTAATAATTAATTTTAAAATTAAGGACATCACATAAAATTGTGACTACAAGAAGCTAGAGGTGCTAAAGAAATTTCTTTTTTATTTTGAGTTGGTGAGGCCCAAGGTCCAAACTTGATAGTAACTATACTTTGGAGTTTATTATAAGGTTGTTTGAAAAGATCTCTGAGCATAGGTCACCATGAACATTACTTGCACCAAATAGTGGGATGAATTACCTTGGGTCTGCTAGTGTAAAAGTCTAGTCCCACCTTTGTTTTTGGTGTAAGAGGGCTTGCAAATAATAGATGAATATAGATTCTTCTACATGTACGTTGGGCATAATAAATTTCTTGATATTTAAGCAAATACATTGCCTTGATGGTGATTTGGGTCCAAGGTCCACTAGGTCTGCTCTCCTTAGACAAGGTGCACCTTGAGTAAGTTGGTGGGTATCAATAGTTTCCAATTTATCAATAAAAAATGGGTTGTCAGTTAAACATCAAGCAATTTTTGTGAAATAGAAAGGTTGAAGAGACAAGTACCATAATTTCGAGTTCCAGTACCACAACCTATAAAATAGTGGATTATGCATTCTACAAACAACACAAAACTTCCTTAGATTGTTCAACCAAGTTCCTAGAAACATGAGGAGCAACAAAAATATTATTGACTCTGCAACTTGGCACATCAATTTCAAAAACCCATTGTGCCCAATTTGGCAATGATGAAAGTATTGCTTAACAAGTTTCCTGACCAAGATATGAGGCATGTATTGCCACACCCTATAAGTGGGATGACTATTAGTAATGACATACTTAATTCTTTCATCTAATCTATCTACCACCTAAATTCTATTGAAGTCCCCATTTATAGACATTAAGTCAAGTTCTTCATTAAAACTTAAGGACACCCTAAAATAACCCTAGGATTTTATTTTATTTTATTTCATTGCAATCTTCTAAATCATTAGGTTGGGGTTAGGATTCTCACAATAACTTAGTTTGAATCACAACAGTAAATTCCAATGCACTAACAATGTTTAGAATGGGATTTGAACAATAAATCACACTCAAACACATAAGTAATAAGCAACAATTCTATTTGTAAATTTCTAGTATAAAATTTAGGTTTAAACATCTAGAATGATTGTTTAGCAAAGAAAATACAATGAGACTAGTTTGATTCACATTGTGCTAATGTAAAATCCAATATATGAACCTCAATACAATGCTACTAAAACAGTCTTGTTCTAAAAGTCTAGTCAATCATAACTCAATGAACAAGGAATGACATCACAATGTTTTTTAATGGTTGTATGCTCTTGGAATGGTACTCAAACTCTCCCATGCTCAATCCTAGACTTTCCAACATATTTGAAAATAATAACCATCATCTTTGAAGGCTAGGTAATTGGGTGTTCGTGTTCTAAATATCCTTATGAAAGGGGAAGGCGCCATCTCTTACCCCACTAACAACATCAAACCCTAGGTGCAACTCAATAAGAGAATCCACACTCTTCCAAACATTCCCATGTCTTGATGATTATGCTTTCTCTGAATGCAACACTTAGGTTAGAATTGTGCTAACTTCCATTGAATGACATGCAAACTCCAAAAGTAGACCTGTAGGGTAAAAGTGGATAATTCAAATTATTGGGTCATATTTATGAATTAATAACAAGTAAAGAGACTAGATATGACTCTAGACTAGGGTTTTCATCCTGACCTGAGTTGGAAAGTAAGGTTTTCGTCCTAGCTAACTAGCCTAAGCAGAGGCTCAAAAATCATACCAAATCTCCATATCCATCACCCAACCAACATGATGCTATTTATACCTGTTTGGACTAAAAAAAAGAAACAAGTCTGTAAGATTTGGTGCCAAAATTACCAAATAGGTTGACCAATATTTTTAAATATATATTTTATTATTAATAATATAATTATTATTTGTAGTGTTTAATTTTTTTTTTTCATAGTAAATTAAATAGCATTATGCCATCTAGGCGAGGGGGACATCACAATCCTCTCATCCCAAATATTGCTTGTCCCCAAACAATTTTACACTTGAGTGACTGAAGATCTTTGCCCCCTCCCAAGTAGCATCCTCCATATGAATTTTTTTCCATTTCACAAAATATTCCAAAATAACCTTGTTTCTTAGTTTTTTTTCTTTCACATCCATGATTTTCGTAAACTCCAAATTCAATTTCCCTTCATCATCAAGCAGTGGTAGCTCAAATGACAGTGTAACTTGCTATCCAAGGGTCTTCTTTAAGCACAATACATGGAAAATATTAAGAATTTTGTTGTTCACAGGGAGTTCTAGCTCATAAACAACCTCACCAACTCTCTTTATGATTTTACAAGGGCCATAAAACCACGGTTTCAACTTTTCCACATCACTTTCTTTGAGTGAAGATTGTCTATAAGGTTACAATCTCAAAAATACCATGTCTCCCACCTCAAAAAACCTCTTAGTTTGGTGGTGATTAACATACAAATTTTGTTGGTTTTGGGACTATTGTAGGTTCTCCTTGAGTGGTTTGACAATATCTAGGCTTTGTTGAATCAAATCCTTAGCCTCAATGCTCCACTATTTGAAATAATTAAATCCAAAAATAAAATAACATCATAACCATAAAGTGCCTTGAAAGGAGTCATACCTATAGACATGTGATGAGTAGAATTGTAGCAATACTCCCCAAGGTGCAACCATTTGACCCAAGTTGTTTTTTGTCCTATAAAGTAGTTTCTCAAATAACCTTCTAACTATTTGTTCACAACTTGTTTTCCCATCAGTTTGAGGATGGTAGCTAGTGCTTGGGGTATAACCTATACCCATCAAATGAAAGAGCTCTTGGAAAACAAGCTAATAAACTTGATTTATCTTATATACTATGAATAAATAACATGAAAATGACATTATTTAGTGAGCCTATCAACAACCGCATAGATACAATCTTTACCTTGCACCTTTGGAAGCCTTGTAGTAAAATCTATGGAGATACTTTCCCATTTTTGATTTTAAATGGGCAAGGGTTGCAACAGACCCATTGGAAAAACATGCTTGATTTTGTTTTGTTGACAACTTATACACTCCTTAGCATGTGTTAGCACATCATCTTTGAGCCCTTTCCATGAAAATTTCTCCCTAACTTGCTTGTAAGTCTTGTAGTACCATAGATGACCCACAAGTGGTGTGTCATGGCATTCCCTCAAGATTCCCTCCTCCACCTTTAATTTTGGTATAATGTACAGTCTATCCTTGTATAGGATGAGTTCATTAACCACTTTGTACCTATCATCTTGTAACTTCCCTTGCATAACTGAAAGGTGGCAGGTGCATTGGTCAACCCAAATGGCATGACCAAGAACTCGTAGTTCCTATAGTGACATATGAAGGATTTCTAGTGCACATCCTCATCTCAAACCGTTATTTGATGATACCCCGATCATAAGTCAATCTTGGAGAAGTACTTCACACCATGAAACTCATCTAGCAATTCATTGATCTTGGGTATGGGGTAGTGATTCTTGATTGTCATTTTATTAAGGGCTCTATAATCAATACACATTGTCATAGTACAATCTTCTTGACCAAAATATCTTAAGAGGCAAATGGGATGAAACTTGGTCAAATGTATCCCATGTCCAATAGCTCCTTAATTTCCTTCTCAATCTCCTCCTTGTACCTCCTAGGATGGCAATATGATCTAGTAATGATTGGTTTTTCCCCCTTTTCTAACTCAACCACATGTTGAAAACCCCTATCTAGTGGTAACCCTAGTGGAATTTCATGGAACACCTTGCAATGTTTGTTCAAGATTGTAACATGCCAATTATTCATGCAAGTACATTTACTAAGTTTTCACTTTCAAGTAAATAAACTATGTTTTATTTGCATTGCTATAAATTTTTTATTTTCCAAAAGAAAACAAATGAATATAAGTGGCATAATAAATTCCAAGCATTGATTTCATTTCCAATATAATATTTCACATATTACAATTTTTCCAAAGATTGTATACAAATTACATACATATTTCAACCAAGCTTTAGAAAAATAGATATAGATGGTCCAATAATCTCTTTTCAAATCTTGGTCGCCAGCTGTTGAGGAGAAGCATCACTCAAGCGCTTTTTTTCCAACCACAGATTCAAATGTGGTCCCTCGCACATTTACCACATATGGCAAGATGGCTCTACCCTTCAATGAAGAGATTGGTGAAGTAACCTCATAACTACAACCATTTTGAGCTTAGTGTTGTGCCCTACATAACTAGAACTTGTTTCCACTATAATCCTGAACTAGCATGCATAAAAGGAACACAATGAATTGACAATGTAGCCAAAGGAAATTACACTACTTTGACCAAAGTATTCTCACTCAGTACTTTGAGTGACAGTCATCCTATTCACATACACTACCCTAGCTCGATTTGATTTTAGGCCATTATATTCTATGCATTGGTAATTTCCTTCAATTAGTAATCTTTAAACTTAGAGATAACTTATTCCCTTTTCCCAAAACACAATGATATTTCTACCAATAAAGAATAAGAATAAGTTATCCCCTTCAATGGATATTATAATCCCAGGTATAACTTTAAAGCTTTCTAAGTCTACAAATTAGCTTTGCATAAACAACTTAACAAGCTATTCTTGTTTCATAAATCCTAGTATATAATACTATTGATGATAAATGATCACTCCTTAATATGGAATATTTACAAACACTCATAAGGAAATAATATCAACAAGATTCTTTTCCTTTTCAATAAGCAAATGGATAATTACTCTATTTCAAGTAATCAAATGCAATTCCAAACAAAACATGCAAGACATTCAATCTGTCACTAAAACAAATAAACATAAAGAGAATAGAATCTCATGCCTATTAATCACTTTAATCCAATTGACGCACTGGATCTTAAGCTTGCCCCCCTCTTAAAATCAACTTAGCAACTACTCCTCAAATTCCTCTCACTATTATTTCCTCACAAAACACCTCTCAACAAAATAAGAACCTCGCAAATAAAAGCAAAAAAATGGAGAGTGCATGATTATGCATAGCAAAAGTGCATCCAAATTAGGTAAGAGTGCCTCTATTTATACCCAAAAACCAACATCTATAAGATAGAAACAAGGCCAATGAATTGAAACTTCTCAGCTTAACTCAATTGACTCAACTTGATAATCAAAAGGTGGCAAATTCTTGTCTCAATACTCATCCAATTAGAACAACAAGTCATCTCTTTTCTTGCCAACAACATGTTGACAGATTCATATTTGCACATGTTCTATTATGGAAATTGACTTATAGGTTTAAGAGACTTCTATTGAATTATTGAGTTCATAATATGATGCCAACAATTCACCATATTCCCTATCATTTATCCTGTCGTTTCACAAAAGAATAAGTCAATACTCTTATTGGTTGTGTTTTACTTAGTTGACTTGGTCATTGTGTTATGAAATAACTTGCACAATAGAAGAATATGATCTGAAATATGTTGCAAATACGTGATAATAACTAAGAATAACAAGCCAATTCGAGGGGGAAAACCTCCAAATATCTCTAATGAGAACACACTTCACAACTTGATGATGAAACAAGACTCACAACCTCCTATATATACCTATTTATGCCTAGGATATCACCTAGGCCGACTTAAACACACCTATATAAGTCTTAGGCTGACCTAAAAAACTAAATAACAATATTGTTATCACCTGAAGTTGCACCCTTGTTGAACCTAAATTCCAACGCCTCAGTGTAACATTGGAAGACCTCCAAAGATGTGGGTTTCTTGTAAGCAGAGGTCAACCTCCGGAGAAGGCCGACTTCCTTTGGTGTCACCTAAACTACTGATTTTGTAAGGAAAAGGGAGAAGGAATACATGGAAATTAAACTAATTCTATGGTGATACATCGAACTGACAGGAACAATGAAATACTCAATTTACACTTGAACACTGACGGTAACACAAGATTACACACCATATTCTGCAAGCCTAACACTAACATTTTACAAACAGGTTCAATTCACACACTTCTTCTGGAGAGGAAAGAAAGATTTTCACAGGTTAGAATCCATGCGTGACTAAGTGAACACAATTTGTAATTTGTATAATGATGCTTTTGCGAAGGAAGGCATGAAACACAAGATAAATTTATGAAGGAATGAAAGAAATTCACAAAAATAACTTTATCATGAACCTGAAATGCACAACACTTTGCATGAACAAGATGGAAATCTGAATATCAACAGCGACCAAGGTAAGCTTTATATAACATGTTCCAAGTTGAATTACATAAATGTGCTAGTCTAAGAGAGGACTGTAAAAGGGTCACAGACTTCAGAAGAGCATTACATCCAAAATCCTTTACAAAAAGGCAAAAATGCCTTATATATAGAAAATATCTCGGCCCCTTAGGGCTTACAAAAATATTCTGATTCGGGTTAGACTTTCCCCTTAGATCTTTTGCCGAGTTAATGCTGGGGATCCTGCCTATCCCTGTTGTTGGTGTCGGTGTGAAAAATTCTTGAAGAAGTCCTCTTCAGATATTCCTTTAGCTACCACATTTATTCGATCCATTGTGTCCAGTTGAGCTACTTCAGCTGCACCATGAATGCTCTGATCTTGCAACAGATACACATCGCCCCTCATCCCGTTGACGCTCTTTGGACCGCCACAGTTTACCCTTAGATCTCTCTGATTGGCCGAGTGAAAACCACGCAGCCCTATAGCTGGTCAAAAAGTCCCTTGAATGGATTGCATCTTGGCAAGACACTGAAAGTGTCTTGCCGATGCGATCAAGTGTCTCTACAGCCCTTAAGAGTTACCTTTTCATTCGATATATCCATCACTGTCAGCTAGAGACTATACATTCGGGAAGAGGTTGTGTCGAAGGCACTTCAGCTTTGGCGAGCATACGCCTCGTTTCATTTCCGCAAGACTCCTAGCGAGGCCCCCCTTGCAGTCTGATCCAGGGGATATTTTTTAGTGAAAATTGAAATGTCTCAAATACTCCATATTTTTGCACCATCAGAAATATCTCAGTGTCTTGATTTCAATGCAACTTGAATGAAGCGAAAAGCAGTCCGTTTGCACAAGTTATGGCCAGTCAAAGGTTTGGTCAAATAGCGTACCAGGGGCCAACAAGTAGCAAAAAAATTCATCATCACAGAATTCACCAAAAATGGCTTCATCATGAAGTGCTCGTCGAGATGATTCTGACAAAGTTCGTTTCATCGAAAACGGAGCTCGTACGTGGGAGATACGGCCGGTCAAAGTTTCTGTTGACTTGAAGGTACAATGATGACATCAGCATCCGTACATGATGACGTCAGCATCTGTGCAAATCAAAAGTGGACCAATTCGTGGTTGACACGTGTCATTCGTACGATGACGTCAACATCCACATGGCAGCACAGTCATCGGTCCAGTCAGCAGTCCGTAGCACAATTGGCAGTGACATGTCAGACAGATGGTCCAATCATAGCTCGCCACATGGCACCCTCTTGGTGCGACACGTGGCTCGGTCGGTTCTTCGTATGTGTCAATGAGGTTGTTTTGTTTAGCAAAATGATTTATCGGGTTTGAACCCGTGACCTCCCCCGTGACAGCCACATGGTTCTGCCGTTACACCACCGCCTATCTCTTTCCTAATAATATATCATGGGTTTCTTTTGTCCAGTGTTGGTTCGGCATAAGAAGTCAAAAGGTGGTTGGTGAGGTTGGAACCCCTGAGCAACTGCTCACCAAAATTATACATTATCGACAGACCACTACTGTCTGTTACAATATTTAAGGGGTTTGTTTTGTTTTGTGGTACATTTCTGGTCGAAGCCTTAACAAAATGGCTTGTTTTTATTGTAAAATCCCCCTAACCACTAAAACAAAAGTGGTCTAAAACAAAAATATGCCAATGTACGAATTGTTTATAGGGGGGGTATATTGTTTTTTTGTAATTAAGGATTTTTTTAGCCTTTTTAGGCTAATTTTATGTATAAAAAGAGGGGGAATGTAAGTTCTTAGGAGTTCAGGCGAATACAAGTGATGAAGTATTGAAACAGGTGATACGAAAGAGGGGTCTTGTGGAGATTTTTGAGCCATTTTTCATACGATGGAGTATTGTTATGCTGCTGAAGTGCTTGAAGAAATGGTCTTGGTGCATTTGTAATCTTTTTTGGAGATTAATCGGATAGGTCTCACTCTATTGGAGCGGACCCGGAGACGTAGTCACGATTGTGGCGAACTTCGTTATCAGATTGTTTGCACTTTTTCTCTCCTTCTCTCTCATGTTCTGATTTGTCACTTTAAGTTCCAGTTTTTAATGCATAAGTTCAATAATGTATGCATGGATTTGTAATTCCTTTAATTTTTTGAAATTAAGCATTCAATTACGCAATTAGTCTAGATCCTATACAGATCAGAGTTGGCGAGACACTACGTAGAACTTCCCCTCCTAGCGAATTCCTTTAGTTCTGAAAGCTTCACCGCTTGAAAAGACCCACGCTAGTCGGGAAGAAGTCTTCCCGAACTCCTTGTGCTACGCCAAAGGCTCCTCTGTTTTCGGTGAGACCTCACCCTATCGTTGGGACATCACACTTCCGTCTCGACAAGACGTTTCACTGAGAACCTTTTCTTGGCCGAAACTACCTTTTCCATTTTGGGGTTCCACTGCTCGGTGAGACTCTTGCCGATAACACCCCTTATACCGCCAGGACCTCTCGTTGTCTGCATAACCTCTGGGTGACATCATCAGTTGGCGAGCCCTTCATGTTTTGATGGGGTCTCCTTGCAGTCGCCAAGACTGTCTCTGTTCGCCTAGACACTATAACGAAGCTCTATGACTCTTCCCGAGCTCCATCGTTTGCCTCAATCTCACTCCTTTCCCCCCAGGCTCAAGCTCCTTTGACTTTTGGCGAGATCTTACCAAGTCAGCAAGACCTCCCGCCGATGGCTTTATCTTGTGGCGAACTCCCTATCTCCTAGCCAGCTTCTCCTGCTTCGCTGAGACCTATGCCGAAACCAACATCATCCACCGGCCATCCATTTGCTTTCGGCGAGACATCTCCACTTCGGCGAGACTCTATGTTGATATTCCATGATCTCAGCAAAGTCACTCATAATCGGTGAGACTCCCGCCGAAAACCAGATATCGAGGCCTCCATCTTTTGTGCCGGGCTCCTTGTGACTTCAATGAAACTTGAGGCGTTCGCTGTGACCCTTTGTTGAAGAAAATAACCTCTGTCGAATAGAAAACCTTTAGTCGCCGAGACCCATGCTTTATCCTGCCGACAAGCCCATCCATTTTCCATCACTGTGACATCCTACTATCGGCAAGATGTTATACATAATGCACCCCGTTATCCGAAAGACCTTGACTGCTCATAGGTCACTGAGACACAATGCATCTCCCACCGATGAGTCTACCTGCTCCAAATATGTCGTCGTAGCTTTCGTCTGTCGGGGAGACACTGATCCTTCGGCATGACCTCATGCCGAGTTCAAAATTTTTTTTGGCGAACTCCTTGTTCGACAAGACATCTGATGTCGGTGGGACGTCTCGGCGAGGCTCCTTAGTTACACCGAGGGGCTCCTTTTGCTTTGTGTCAGCGAGACTCCTGTCAAAGACAACTGCATCGAGGCTCACCTCTTCCTCCAGCAAGACCCTGGCCTTTCGGCTAGACCTCCCGGCAAAGCCCCTTCACCTTTGCCGAAAACATATTTCACCCCAAGACTCATCAACCATCGGCAAGAGATTGAATCTTTGCTGGGACTTCTCCCCGAACGCTGTAGGTCTCCCCGAAGGTCATAGTCACCAAGAGTGTTGCTGAATGGCAATTGAATGGCCTATCGGCCAAGGAAAAACTACGCGGTGAGAGGTCATACCGAACCCTCTCCGTTATGGCGATAGCTCTATAGGCTCGTTCGGCGTGACTCAAACTAGGTCTCGGTGACCTGCTCAAGATGGAATGAATCAGGCAGTCAGTTGGCCAGATAGTAGTAGAGTCCTGCCAACTTTTCCCTTAAATGATTTTTATGCCGAATACTCCTAGGGTAGCTTCTCCCACCGAGCTCCTCATGACTTAGCAACAGATGCTGAGTCCCTATCCATGAGTGAACACCCCATTGCCTCTGAAGACCTGACATTTGATTATTCTGCCTGATTGAGCCTGAGGGTGATTATATACCTATTTATGCCTAGGATATCACCTAGGCCGACTTAGACACAACTATATAAGTCTTAGGCTAACCTAAAAAACTAAATAACAATATACTAATGATAATTTGACTTAATAGAGAGTTAAGATAGCCACAATCCGACTATTCATAACCCAATGTACACTAATATTAAGGGCGTAGCATGCCCCCCTTCTTTAAAGAAGTATTGTACTCAATGCTAATCAAGTTTGGATTCTTTTGAATGAACTCCTCGTCCTCCCATGTGGCATCTTCAACTGGTAAATTATTCCATTGGATGAGATACTCAGTGAGAGTTCTATTCCTTAGCTTCTTTGTGCATGTTTGACGAATGCACTCTGGTTCCAAAATGATTCTTCCTTCTTCATCGAGCTATGGTAGTGTTGTTTGAGTGGGAATATTATGCCCAATTACCTTCTTCAAATAGGAAACATGAAAAAATGGATGTATATTTGTTGTTGGTGGCAACTCTAGCTTGTAGGCAACACTATCAATCTTTTGCAAAATTTGGTATGGACCATAATACCTTGGAGACAACTTATTATTCTTTTTTTGTTGCTTTAGTGAGATTTGCTTATAAGGCTGCAATCTCAAGAAGACCCAATCCCCAACTTCAAAACTTCTTTCACTACGATGTTGGTCTGCCTATTGTTTCATTCAATTTTGTGCAATGGCTAAATTCTCCTTGAGTCCTGAAAGTACTTGTTGTTGATCAAGCAAGTGGTCTTCTACTGCCTGAACTCTTGGTGACACCTTTATTGATGATGTGATGGAAGGAGGATGATATCCATAAAGTGCCAAAAATGGAGACATCTTTGATGAGCTATGAAAAGAAGTGTTATACCACCATTTTGCAAGTGGTAGCCAATCTACCCATTGAGACTATTTCTCTGAAGTGAAACAACGTCGATATCCTTCCAAACACTTATTAACAACCTCAGTTTTCCCATCTGATTGAGGGTGGTATGAAGAGCTATGAGCCAATTGAGTACCTAAACATGAGAATAAATCTTTCCAAAAGTGACTAGTGAAGATAGGATCACGATCACTAACAATAACCTTAGGTGTACCATGTAGCTTTTGGATATTCTCCAAAAAATCTTTTTCCACTGCACTTGTTGTAAAAGGATGTGATAATGCAATGAAATGTGCATATTTAGTGAGGCGATCAACTACTACCATGATGACATTATGACCTTTAGATTTTGGAAGCCTTGTGATGAAGTCCATGGATACCTCTTCCCAATGTTGGCTAGGAATAGATAACGATTGCAAGAGACTTGGTGTCTTAATTGTCTCCCCTTTATTCCTTTGAAAAACCAAACATTCAGCCACAAATTTTTGAACATCACCTTTTAGCCCTTCCCAAAAAAAATCTTGCTTGACTCGATGATATGTCTTCAAAAATATTGAATGACCACCCACTGGAGACTCTTGCAACTCTGTGAGAATCTTGTGTTTAAGAGTGGAATTCTTGGAGAGATACAAACACTCTTTATACCAAAGAGTATCACCCTTCCAACAAAACTTATCTGAACTACTATGATCACTTTTTAATTGTTGGATGAGATTACTTGTCTCAACATCATTTTTCCACTCTGCTTTTGCTTCCTCCACCCAATTTGCTTGTAATATTGAAAGGGAACACAATAAGGCTTCATCTTTCACATCCTTCTTTGAAAGTGCATCTGCTACAATATTTTCTTTCCCTTTCTTATATACAATCTCAAAGTCATATCCTAACATCTTAGTGACCCATTTTTGTTGCTCTTTAGAAGATAGTCTTTGTTCCAAAAAATATTTTAGGCTATCATGATCTGTCTTAACCTTGAAGTGTCTACCCAATAGATAAGGCATCCATTGTTTAACTGCATGGAGGATTGCTAGCATTTCCTTCTCATAAATAGGTTTTAGTTGATTCTTACCCTTTAATTGACGACTCTCAAAAGCAATTGGTCAACCTTCTTGCATGAGCACTGCTCCTATCCCATTTCTAGAAGCATCACATTCCACAATGAATTCCTTGGTGAAGTCAGGAGTGGCAAGCACTGAAGTTGTACACATAGCCTCCTTCAATCTCTCAAATGTTGTATTGGCAGAATCGTTCCAATGAAAAGAATCCTTCTTCAATAGAGTGGTGAGAGGTGCTGCTATATGACCATAATTCTTCACAAATATTCTATAGTACCCTTTCAATCCCAAGAAAACCCCTGTAGCTTTCTTAATGGTTTTGAATAGGCCATTCCATGATAGCCTTAATTTGTTAGGGTCCACCTTTGACTTCTTCCATGTAAAAACTATGTGTGTCCCAAATACTCCACCTCCTTAAGACCAAAAGCACACTTGGATGGCTTAGCATAGAGTTTATGATCTTCGCTATTTGTAATGCTTGATCCATGTTGCGATGTTCTTCCCAAGTCTTGCCATAAATCAATATATCATCAAAGAATACTAACACAAACTTTCAAGAAATTTAAAAATGGAATCATCAAACTTTGAATGTAGATGGTGCATTGGTAAGACCAAATGGAATCACCAAAAATTCATAATGACCTCATGAGTCTGAAATGTTGTCTTACAAATATCTTCCTCTTAATCTAAATTTGGTGATAACTAGATCTAAGATCTAACTTGGTAAAAAACATAGCTCCATTTAATTCATCTAGCAAATCATCAATGACTAGAATTGGAAACTTATCTTTAATGGTGTACATGTTGAGCACTCTATAATCTGGACACATGCACCAAGTATCATCCTTCTTACGTACCATCACCACAGGCGAGGAGTAAGCACTTTGGCTATGCCTGATAATTCCTGCCTCTAGCATCTCCTCAACATTTTTTTCTATCTCTCTTTTGTATGGGTGGATACCTGTAAGGCCTGATGTTCAGTGGTTGGCTACCTGGAACTAACTATATGGCATGATCATGATCCCTCTTAGGAGGAAGTCCCTTTGGCATATCTCCAAGAACAACTGAGTGAAAATCAATTATAGCTTGCAAATTTGGATGAGTAGGAGCATTAGATTGAGAGACTTCTAATGAACATAGCCTGGCCACAAATCCATCCACTCCTTTCTTAAGCAACTTTTGCATTTGATGAGAGCTTACCATTTGTGGGGAATTTTCCTTCAATCCCCTTAGCTCTACTACCCTTCCTTCTGATTAAAATCTCATGAATAGTTCTTGGAAGTTCATCTCAATCGTTCCCAATGTAGTAAACCATTGTACTCCCAAAACAATATCTGCTACACCCACGGATATCACATACATTGGGGTATCAAGTTGATAATCTCCCATGGATAATTTAATGCAATGACATTTCCCTGAACAACTAACTATACCACCATCTGCAATCAAAACCTGAAACTATGGAGCTGGATATATAAAACAATTTAGACGAGTAGCTAACTCTTTGTTGATGAAATTATGAGTACTGCTTGAGTCAATCAACACTGTTACCTTCTACTTCTTTAAGAACCCCACCACCTTGAGAGTTTGTGGAGCACTGAAACTTGAGAGTGCATGAAAAGAAATGATTGGTTGAGAATCATGTGATTCCTCATTTGACTCCCTTTCATCCTCTAGTATGGGTTCCTCCTCTTCGTCCTCACTTGGACCTTCAATATAGAACAATTTCTTTTCACTGCATTTATGTCCTCGACTGTATTTTCTATCACAATTGAAACACAACCCTTTTGTTCTTTTCTCCCCAATTTGTTGTGGAGTCAACCTAGTAGGTTGTGTTGAATATCCTTTCTCTCTTGTCACATTAGCCCCTTGCTTATTAGGAATCAAATACTTCTCCTCTACCCTGCGTGCTAAGATAAAATACTCATTTATGGAGCTAGGGCTAAACATTGGCACCTCATGTTGAATGTGATCCTTGAGATCCCCCAAGAATAAATCATTCAAGTTTTCCTCCGTAATTGTATCCACTCTTAAGGATAGATTTTGGAATTGCTAAATATAATCCTTAACTGATCTTGTTTGCTGAAGTTTAGCCAATTGGCTGAAGAAGTTGTCTATCACTCTATTGCTATTTTGTGCTTGGAGTTCCTCCATAAAAATTGACCATGAGACGGTGAGCCCCTTTTTCCTACGATGAGTGCAAAGCCAACGATACCAAATGGATTGATCTGGTTCTAGATATAGGGAAGCCATTGTGACCTTTTGTCCATTTGGGATTTGGTTTACTTCAAAAAAATTCTCCATTTGATTTATCCATGTTAGAGGATCCTTGCCATCGAACTTGCGCATATCCACCTTTGGAAATAAATTCCTAGATCCCATAGGAGTACTAAAGCTTGTGTCAATGTTAGTTGACCTAGAATTTTCACCTTGGTCGCTTGAGAACTCCTTTCTTGGTTCAACCATGTAGGTGCTTAACATGTTTCGAATGTCCAATATATCTCCTCTTAGGTCACACATATCCATCTTCATTGAGGAAATTCCTTCCTTGACCTTACTAATTTCCTCATTAGGAGTAATATCCTCTATTGTTACCCCATCCTTATCAGGAGTCTTCCCTGGAGTGACAACATTCTTTTTGCCCCTTGTTGTAGG
The DNA here is from genome assembly GCA_007258455.2 of Sequoia sempervirens. Classification (NCBI taxonomy): domain Eukaryota; kingdom Viridiplantae; phylum Streptophyta; class Pinopsida; order Cupressales; family Cupressaceae; genus Sequoia; species Sequoia sempervirens. The sequence continues at coordinate 1,328 of VDFB02013283.1, read as the reverse complement.
CCCCGTCATGATGGGAACCACTAATTTTAAAATAAATCACACAAATGTAACTTAAATTCTCTAAATTTTTTACTGTAATCTCCTTTAGTATGTCTTCAAAAACCCAATAAAAATTAGACTCCAATTTGACAAGATGTACAAGATATGTAGATTCCAAAAAAAATGTGTAGAAACCCTAATTCTGCAATAATTCACTTAATTCTGCTCTAATTCTTCTAAAATATATACTGTAGCTTCTTTAATATGTTCTTCAAAAACCCTTTAAAAATAAGATTTTTTTTTCCAAAATTTGAAAGATATGCTTTTCCCAAAATCGCCTCCAAAATTGAGAAAAACCTTGCCTTTACGGTGCCAAGATCATGCTCTGATACCACTTGTTATGAAATAACTTGCACAATAGAAGAATATGATATGAAATATGCTGCAAATACTTGATAATAACTGAGAATATCAAGCCACTTCGAGGGGGAAAACCTCCAAATATCTCTAATGAGAACACACTTCACAACTTGATGATGAAACAAGACTCACAACCTCCTAGTATATAATACTATTGATGATAAATGATCACTCCTTAATATGGAATATTTACAAACACTCATAAGGAAATAATATCAACAAGATTCTTTTCCTTTTCAATAAGCAAATGGATAATTACTCTATTTCAAGTAATCAAATGCAATTCCAAACAAAACATGCAAGACATTCAATCTGTCACTAAAACAAATAAACATAAAGAGAATAGAATCTCATGCCTATTAATCACTTTAATCCAATTGACGCATTGGATCTTAAGCTTGCCCCCCTCTTAAAATAAACTTAGCAACTACTCCTCAAATTCCTCTCACTATTATTTCCTCACAAAACACCTCTCAACAAAATAAGAACCTCGCAAATAAAAGCGACAAAATGGAGAATGCATGATTATGCATAGAAAAAGTGCATCCAAATTAGGTAAGAGTGCCTCTATTTATACCCAAAAACCAACATCTATAAGATAGAAACAAGGCCAATGAATTGACACTTCTTAGCTCAACTCAATTGACTCAGCTTGATAATCAAAAGGTGGAAAATTCTTGTCTCAATACTCATCCAATCAGAACAACAACTCGTCTCTTTTCTTGCCAACAACATGTTGACAGATTCATATTTGCACATGTTCTATTATGGAAATTGACTTATAGGTTTAAGAGACTTCTATTGAATTATTGAGTTCATAATATGATGCCAACAATTCACCATATTCCCTATCATTTGTCCTGTCGTTTCACAAAAGAATAAGTCAATACTCTTATTGGCTGTGTTTTACTTAGTTGACTTGGTCATTT
>VDFB02013281.1:0-53862 GCA_007258455.2 Sequoia sempervirens | reverse complement strand
TCTAAACTCCTAAATGCAAGCCTTCAAAAACCTCCTAAAAAGTGGAAACCCTAATCAACTCAACTGATTAGCCTACAAGTTTCTAGAAATAGGCTAAAACCCACTGAAGAGTGTAGGGCTAAATTGGGGACATTACAAAGGTTCTTGAGGAAGTAAAACCTATTGCAAGTATCGAATTGTATTGCCACAAGCTCTTTCCTAGATGCACAATCTATTTCAGGTTTCATACCTAAAGAAGTGTATACCAGGTGATAATCATGTTATTGATTGGAATGCTTTACAGGTATAGGACCTAGAAGTGGTAACAACCAAGCCTCTCAAGATGCTTGGAACATGTAAGCTCCACTTATGTAATAGAGAGGTTTTGCAATGCAAAGTCCAGTAGGACCATTATACATAAGATTTTGCACTTGGGAAGACTACGCTGTGATAGAGAAAAATTTTCCACATGTTTTACATGCTTTTGAGAGTTCTTGAAAACAATATTGTTGTGTTTAAGGTTTATGGATTATGTCTATATCTAAAACTTAAAATTATAAGGGATGATGATTGACAAGGGGGAATATGTTACACCCCATTGTGTGTTTACCTAATTACTATTATCATGTTCAATAAAATACTTGAATATATGAATGTGTTTGTAATCTTGTTGGAAATATATGTGTTTGTACTTTATTTATATGTATCATTGGAATATGATGAATGAATGTTGATTCAATTGATGTTTTATAATGAATTTTGACTATGAAATATATAATGCAAATGATTGTTTTGTGATTGGCTAACTATTGTTACATTGTGCTAATTTGAATGCAGGAACATATTCAAGCCTCCAGAAAAGAGGGGAAGTATCACACTGGAGAAGAACTTGGTCTAGTAACCCTTAATGATCCTAACTAATCTTTCACACACACTTTTATTTTGGTCAAGTCGAGTCAGTATTTTTAGAAATTGGTAAGTTACTTTAGTCTTGTTTGTGCATGAGTTAGAAGAGGTTATGGTTTTATTTGCGAGTGTTCTTGATTTGGGTAAAGTGTTTGAATTTCCTTGTCATATCTGAGTTTTTCCTTATGTATTTATAATTAATTGATGAGATATATACATTAAATGTATATATATGTATATATGTACATGTCTACAATAAACTCATACACATGAGTAAATATGTACATGAGTATTCATAGATAGACATATCTACATATGCTCATGGATGGATTACTTTGATTTACTTTGCAGAAGTATCATAGTGAACTTAAGAGGATATAGGTTATTCTTGGGGTTAGGATAGTCAAATGGAGCAAATAGCCTACATATAGAATATGAATAGTTATAAAATTGATCTAGGAAGGTGTATGAAATGGATGGCTCTTACTCGAATGACTGGGTGATGAATTATTTGACCAAAGTAGTGTAAGTTGCCACTACTGTGATGAGCCCTGTTGGCTCCCAACCCAAACCCTTGTATTTTTGCTTATCTTTTTATGTTTTTTAGTTTTTTAGAGAAATTTCTAGAGAGAACTAAAAGGGGCGATTTCACATAAATGCTCATAAAACTCAGATCTAAGCTAAAATTTATAGAATGGAAGTGCATAAGGTATTAAATAATTGAAACAAAGAGATTACAAATTTCAGACATACCCGAAATGCTCCAGATTATTTAAATAAGAAATTATTCTAGTTTGCCAGCCAAGAATGGTGTAAATTGATGAAATCCAGTGTAGAAGGCTACAAAATGGAATCTCCAGCTTGAAAACTAAGGCAAATGCACTAAAAGAGAAGATGAGAACCCTCAAGATAGTAGGTGTTTCTCCCTAAAACTTCAAACGACCTTTCTTTAAGAGCCACACACTCCAAGGGGAAAACATGTTCTCAGCCAAGAAAGAACAACCATGAAGTTGTAATGTCCTCTAGAAGATGATTGACACCAATCCCTCAAACCCTCCTATATTCTATTGAAATTTACTAAATACTGCACAAAAAATATTGAATTAAGCACTATAGAACTCTTGAATTAAAGCTCTTGTGGTTGCAATCATTCAACTGATCTTTCACAGTCTCACAATCACAAATTTGTGAAGAGTTTTCATTCTCCAGAGATAAAATGTTCTGAAACCCCTATCTCAGAGAAGCAAGCACAAACGAAAGCCAAGAGAAAATATCAAATAGTCAAAAGTGAGTTTGATTTTACCTTGGCTTGCATATAAAGCCAAAAAGGCATGCTCAAGAGAATGACGCCACTTTTCCACTTTAAAATATATTTTCACCTTATTCAATAGTCATTCACTTAAATACTTGAGCACTCATATTATAAAGCGTTTTAATTTCACTTAAATGAATTTAAGTGAAAATTTTATTATAAAGTCAAGTCAACTTTATAATATTCCATCAAATAAAATTAAAACACTTTAATTTCACTAGAATATTAATATCTTGCTCATAATATATCATATTAACATGCCATCAGAAGCTGTCAATCACTGAACTGCTAAGGCTTGCTGTGAGCCAACACTGAACTTTGAGGATGAGAACGACAAAGCCTATCAAATAATGCCACTAACCCTCTAACCAAAACCTATTAGCCTACAAGGATCCAAGAGATAGGCTAACTCAATTGCTCCTGAGAACTGACTAGAGTGGGGACATTACAATCTACTCTCCCCGAATTTTCTTGTTCGCAAGAAAACTCAAAGCCAGATGTTGTAGAATACTGTCACCCTCCCAAGTAGCATCCTTTGCCAGTAGATCTTTCCACTTCACCAGATATTCCCTGATAACTCACCTTCGAAGATTATGCTCTCTAGAATCCAGAATGGCATTAGGTATCAAAATTAGCTTCCCCTCATCATCCAGGGGTGGTAAATCTGTAGGAGTTACCTGTTGTCCCAACGCCTTCTTGAGGCGCGAAACATGGAACACGTTGTGAACCTTACCTTCCACCAGTAGATCTAACTCATAAGCCACTTCACTGACACGTCTAACAACCTTAAATGGTCCATAGTATTGTGGCTTGAGTTTCTTGGCCCCCTTCTTATGAAGGGTGGACTACCTATAAGGCTATAGTATCAAATACACCAAATCATCAATCTCGAAAGATCGCTCCACTTGCTACTGATCAACATATTGCTTTTGCTGATTTTGAGCCTTTTGAATGTTCTCTCTGAGTGTTCTCATGATGTCCTAGTTCTCCTATAATAGATCCCCAACACTAGGTACTCTGTTGTCACTCAGCAACAAATCTAGAAAACTAGGAGCATCATATTCATACAATCCTCAATAAGGTGTCATCTGAATACTCATGTGATGAGTGGTATTGTAGTAATACTCACAAAGGTATAACCACTTCACCCATGCCTTTTGTTGCTTTGAACTGTAATTCCTCAAGTATCCCTCCACCCATTTGTTGACTATCTCAATCTACCCATCTATCTGTGGGTGGAAGTTGGTGCTCGGAGTGAGTTTTGTCCTGCAAAGTTTGAATAAATCCTACCAAAAGTTACTCATAAACCTATTATCTTTGTCACTAACTATGCTCTGAGGAAAACTGTGTAACCTGAATACCTCTCGGAAAAATAAGTCTACCACCTGTGTAGCTGTGTGAGTAGTAGAAATTGGGAAGAAATGAGCATACTTCGTCAATCTATCTACTACCACAAAAATGTTGTCTTTCCCTTGAGCTTTTTGCAAGCCAGTAATGAAGTCTATCTACAAGCATTCCCACTTCCTCTCAAGAATAGGAAGCAACTGAAGTAATCTTGCAGGGTATGTATGTTCTTGCTTGTTCTGCTAACAAAAAAGGCATTCCCTAACATACTGAAGAACAAATTACTTGATACCTTTCCAAGAGAATCTCTCCCATACCTTCCTATAAGTCTTAAAGTAACCAGGATGTCCTACCATAGGTGAATCGTGAAATGATCTCAATACCTTGTCGCTCATCTCAGAACCTAGGACTAGAAATATCCTCCCATTGTAAATGATAAGATCATCTACAAGTGACTATCTGCCATCTTGTACTGTCCCATCCACTATGCTAGAAGCCCGCAAGTTCTTAGCATACTTTGTAACTATCATGTGTCTCCAGTCCTCTGCAATCTCTATAATCGAGCTTAAGTGTGGGTAGTGAGATAATGCATAAGCAACCACATTCTATGTACCCTTGACATAAGAGATGTCAAAATCATAGGGCTGAAGTTTGCTAACCCATTTTTGTTGTCTTTCATTCAAATCTCGCTATTCTAGGAAATTTTTTAGACTATTGTGATCATTTTTAACACAAAATTTATAGTACCAACCAAATATTGCCCGAACTTGGCCATGGTATGCATGATGGCCAACATTTCCTTATCATAAATGCTAAAGCTCCTCTCAGAACCTCTCAGCTTGCTACTCTTGAAAGCTATAGGATGTCAGTCTTGCATGATGACTACCCCAATACCCTCACCATTGGCATCACAATGTAGCTCAAATAGCTTGGTGAAGTTTGGTAATGCCAAAACTAGACATGTAGTCATGAGAAGTTTAAACTTCTCAAAGCACGCCTATGCTAAAGGCGTCCACACAAAGGCTGCCTTCTTAGTCAAATCAGTCACAAGAATCCACTAACAGACTGATGGTAGAAGGCGCATAAACCTACAAACCATTTGAGTTGTGTCAATGTCTCAGGTGTAGGCCAATCAATGATCTAGCACGAACTTTCTTTGGATCCATACTGACTCCCTCACTACCGATGATGTGACCTAGGTATAAAAGTTCTCCCATGCCCAATGCACACTTGGATTCCTTGGCGTACAAGGACTCCCTATCAAGTATGCTCAATACTGCATCCAAGTGAACTATATATTCCTCCCAAGACTTGTTGTAAACTAGTATGTCATTGAAGAACACCAAAACAAATTTCCTCAAGTGAGGATGGAAAACCTTGTTCATTGCATGAACTAGAAAGTGGCTGGAGCATTGGTTAAACCTAATGGCATAACCAAGAAGTCATAATTTCCACAGTGGCATCTAAATAAGGTTTTCTCAATATCCTCCTCTTGGACTCTGATTTGATGGTACCCAGTCCTCAAATCAATCTTTGAGAAATAGCAAGCTCCATGTAGCTCATCTATTAACTTTTCAATTTGTGGTATGGGATACCTATTCTTAATATTCTTCCTATTGAGCATCTTGTAGTCAATACACATTCTAAGTGTGCCATCCTTTTTCTTCACCAAAACAACTAATGAAGAAAAGGGTGACTTACTCGGTCTAATATACCCCATAGCCAAAATTTCTTTGATGGCCTTTTCAATTTCATCTTTCAAATGTTTGGGGTTCCAGTAAGGAGTGATCATGATAGGTTTTGTGCCCTTCTCCAACTCCACAATATGCTCAATACCTCTATTAGGAGGTCTACTTGGTGGTATAGCATTGAAAACCTTTGCATGTTTGATTCAAAGTGCCTAAAAATTTGGATGATAAGAAGAATCTTGTTGCTCCTTCTGTGAAGGAATTATCTTGCATTCTACTAACCAATCCACCATGTCATGAAAAATCAATCTTTCCATTCTTTGGAGTGAAATTTCTTTTACATTGTTGTCCTTTACGGCTTTAAGAACATGGTTTGTGCCATCAACTTTAAATTTCATCTCCATGTCTCATAAATTAAGTGTGAACTCTCCTATCGCATGAAGCCACTTCATTCCAAGAACTACATCTGTACCTCCCATGTTCACAACATAGAAATCTACCTTAAACTCAAAATTGTTGAGTGTCATTGGCAAATCAGAAATCATCCTCTCACAATTGAGAGTGTAACCATTTGCAACCTTAACTCTAATACTTTGAAATAGGTGAGTTTGAATTCCTCTCTTCTCCACCAACTGAGAATCAATAAAGTTATGGTTTGCACCTGTATCCAAAAGAGAAATGAATCTTTGACTAGCTAGTATCCCACAAAGTCTAAAAGAACCTTCTCTCTACATACTAGACATATGAGCTCCCTGTAGCTCAATTTCAACCTCTCTTTCTGCCTCATTTTCTGATTTTTCCTCATTTGTATCATAAATTGCAGCTTGCTGGTCTAAAAAATTAGTCAACTCTTCTCCCTCAAAGAACCACTCCATATGCCTATTTTTCCCTTTAGGCTTGAGGGGGAAATCATGGTTGATGTCATATGGGCCTTTACAATAAAAATAGAGTTTATTCCTACGTAAATCATTAATGGTTTCCCGATCTAAAGGTGCTGCAATTTTTTTCTTTTGATCAGAATTATCAAACCTTTTTGGATCAGATTTATTATCATTGTAGGAAGTGGATTGTTTTGAGCCAAACTGTTTCTCAGGTGTTGTAAGCTCCATATTGCAAGATTTCCTCGTGGCCTCCTATAAATTAGGTGGATCAAAAGCTTTGATCCAACCTTTCATGGCTCAAATAAACCCTCGATAAACAATATAATCAACCTCCTCTCTGATATGCTTGTCACCATAACTGACAGTATCTGAAACTCTCCAATGTATGACTCCAAACTACCCAATTGTTTCAACAATGCAAGATCCCTGAAGTAAAGTTTAGGATCACATTTTTCAAACCTCTCTACCAATCGATCTGTAAACTCCTAGTAAGAAGTAATCCTGTCATGGTGGAGTGTTACCATGTTGTGGTGACACCAGTCATGGGCCATTCCATCAAGGTGGAGAGCTTTGAATCTAATAGAATCCTCCTCTATCATAGGACACACTATAAGGAAGGTGTATAATTTACTCACCCAAGCACATGTTGTGACTCTGCCACTGCCATCAAAATTAGTTAACATAATTTTGTTGGTAGCCTGCCTTAGATCATTATTCCACTGTTTAGGCCTCCTATCAAACCTTTTTTTGGTATGTTCTCTCTTTTGGCTCATGAATCAATCAAATTTAAGGTGATCCTTAACTCTCAGAGGAAATGCATCCCATTCATCATGCATAGTCATGATGTTATCTTCAAATTTCATGTCACCACCCTCTTTAGCCTCTTCCTCTTCATTAGTATCATTTCTAGTGAATGTAGGGCATGTGGGTCTTTCATAGGTGTGTGTTGGAGCAATATTCCTATGAGCTTCTCCATGAACACTTCCCTCCTGATCTTGATCCTGATTCTATCTTCTCTAAACTGTCAAGTTTTGGACATGGGTACTATGCTACTGGTGGATGTTCGCCACCATCCCTCTCAATACATCTTTGGCCTCTCTTTCTTTGTTATCAAGATGATTCCTAGAAGGACCTTCCTCATGCATGTTTTCCATATTATAAAAGCCAAAATATTCCTCTTGCTTGTCAAATCGAAATGCTGGAAATGGTTCAAAGTACTTATCTAATAACTAGGACCCCTACGTGAGTAGTACCTGTCAAACTTGTTATGATGTGACCACATAGAAATTGCTAACCCTCCAGGCTGGTAGGATAAGAGCTCTGATACCACTGTGATGAGCCCTGCTGGCTCCCAACCCAAACCCCTATATTTTTGCTTATCTTTTTATGTTTTTTAGTTTTTTAGAGAAATTTCTAGAGAGAAGTAGAAGGGGAAATTTCACATAAATGCTCATAAAACTCAAATATGAGCTAAAATTTATAGAATGGAAGTGTAGAAGGTATTAAATAACTGAAACAAAGAGATTACAAATTTCAGACATACCCGAAATGCTCTAGATTATTTAAATAAGAAATTATTCCAGCTTGCCAGCCAAGAATGGATAGACACCAAAGGAGAAGATGAAAATCCCTCAAGATAGTAGGCATTTCTCCCTAAAAATTCAAACACCCTTGCTTTAAGAGCCACACACTCCAAGGGGAAAACACATCCTCAGCCAAGAAAGAACTGCCATGAAGCTTTAATGTCCTCTAGAAGATGATTGATGCCAATCCCTCAAACCCTCTTGTATTTTATTGAAATCTACTGAATACTACACAAAAAATCCTAAATTAAGCACTGCAAAACTCCTGAATTGAAGCTCTTGTGGTTGCAATCATTCAATTGATCTTTCACAGTCTCACAATCATAGATCTTTGAAGAGTTTTCATTCTCCAAAGATAAAATGTTCTGAAACCCCTATCTCAGAGAAGCAAGCACAAGCCAAAGCCAAAAGAAAATATCAAATAGTCAAAAGTGAGTTTGATTCTACCTTGTCTTGCATATAAAGCCAAAAAGGCACACACCTAAGGAGAATGACACCACTTTTCCACTTTAAAATATATTTTCACCTTATTCAATAGTCATTCACTTAAATACTTGAGCGCTCATATTATAAAGTGTTTTAATTTCACTTAAATGAATTTAAGCGAAAACTCTATTATAAATTCAAGTCAACTTTATAATATTCCATCAAATAAAATTAAAACACTTTAATTTCACTAGAATATTAATATCTTTCTCATAACATATTGTATTGATGTGTCATCAGAAGCTGTCAATCACTGAACTGCCAAGGCCTGTTGTGAGGCAATCACTAAACTCTGAGGATGAGAATGACAAAAACCACCAAATAATGTCACTAACCCTCTAACCAAAACCTGTTAGCCTACAAGGGTCCAAGAGATAGGCTAACTCAACTGCTCCTGATAACTGACTAGAGTGGGGACATCACAGTTTACACTATCAATTCATTGTGTTCCTTTTATGCATTGTAGTCTAGGATTATCACACAGATAGTTTGTATACAAGTTCTAGTTATGTAGGACACAACACCAAGCTTAGGAAAGGCTAATATTTTGAGGTTACCGAACCAATCTCTTCATTGAAGGGAAGGGCCATCTTACAAGTAGGTAGATGTGTGGGGGACCGCACTAAGTCCATGGTTGGTGGAAAAGTGCTTGAGTTATGCTTCTCTTTAGCAGTTGGTGAGCCAAGATTTGATTGGGGATTACTTGGAAAATTTGTATTTCTAATGCCAATGGAGCTCAGAAGAGCTATGTATGTATCATTGTATCCATTTATATGGAAGATGTAAAACATGAAATGTTATCTTGGGATTATGAAATCATTACTTTGGAAAGATTGTAACATTTTATTGAAATAAAATGAGAAAGTTGGTATATTGTTTATATCAATCATGCATATTATCTTTATGTTGAAAAGAAAAAAATTATTGCTTTGTGATAAGCATCATAGTTAATTCACTTGAGGTTAAAACATATACAAATTATTGAGTAGAACAATGGGAATGTTATGTTTACTTTAGTATATAAGGAATAAATTGTAAGAGTTGCACATAGACTCAAACTCCTAATATCACCTAAGAAACAAAAGATAAGCTTACAATGGTCAATATTTAATCAATAACACTACATAATATATATGGTCTTGCTTACAAACACAAGGTTGAGAGATATGACAAGACCAAATTGTGACAAGTGTCTTAATCCTATGCCATGAGACAAATAAAGATAAGATCAAATGTGTATTAAAGACTTCTAGTAATATTTGAAAATTTATAAGTAAACGTAACATGTGAACATATGTGAATAGGATAACAGGTGGACTAGTTAGGTATAACACCATGTTCATATAAACACCCTCCGTTAAGTACAGCATAGAGAGAAGAAAAAAATACAAATATGACACAAGAACAGGTTTCAACTACTAGGCCATGTTAGGTACCCATGAAAAAAACATTTCTCACAAATGGAGCAAAGGAGAAAAACCCCTCTCCAAAAGAGAGAATGGAAGAAAAAAAACTTCTACAAGTGATGGAATGAAGAATCAACATGACCCCCCAAGGACTACATCTATCAAAAATATGCAATAGATACCCCCCAATAATGAAGTATCTCTTATGTCGATGGTGAATGATTAAAGAAAAAAGATAATCCAATGCTTGCAAACAACATTACTCCTCTTAAGAAGAAAAAATTCCAATAATGTGTGTAGAAGAAACTCCAACTCCAAGAAGATAAATTAGGGAAGAAGTCTCATGATGGGTGTCTCTGAAAACAAATCAAGTGTCTCCATGCTAGAGTATGCCACAACAAAATCAAGTGATTCTTCTAATCAAAGAAGATGAAAATTCAAGACTATGTGGAAACTCATGAACACAAATCTCTAAAGAAAATAATAGTGCAGTAACTATCATCAAAGAGAAGATGAATATAATCTAGTGTTTCCTCCAATTCTACTATATGAGACTCAAAATAATTCAAGAATACATATCAAATAAGCATCCCATGCAGCTAAATTTGGAAGATGTTGATGATCCTACCAAATTGTTGTAAACTCTAAAGAAGCAGGAATGAGGGGAGTCAATTAATAATTTTGTACAAGGAATCAATGAAGGTGAAGGATACACAACTATCTCTATAGGAGGGTAAGGAGAATACGAAGAAACATCATCATCTAAAGATGCAAAGTTCTAAAAAAGGACTCCTAAAAGTATCATAGTCCTATTGTATATTGTTTGAATCATCAAGAGATACAAGACAGTTTGATACACGATAATCTAAAAATGATTGTGTATCCTCATCAACATTAAAATCAATCAATATCAAAATATGTTCATTTTAAAGTCATCCAAAAAAAATTATTGTAACTAGTACCTAGTTGAGGAATAATACCATACAAATGTGGTAAAAGATGAAGCCAATGAAGATATTTCAAGATACCATCTCTCTATTTCTTATAGTTTCCCCTTTTCTAGATGATCAAAGAAGGATGAAATAAAAAAAAAACCTTAAGGAACTAAGATAGATCTCCAAATTATATAGAAAGGAAACCCTCAATAGAAATTAGAATCTCTTCGATATTGTCAAATACTAAAAAAAAATCCCCCCAAAAAAGATTAAAATTCTTCAAGTGTTAGGATGTCCTTGAGTTAACAATTAGAGCATAAATATGTAATAAACTAAATAAAAGATAGTTGGGGGTTAAATCTAAAAAAAATAATAGATAGATCTAAATAGATCCTCAATACCTTTCTAATGCCACAAGAATCATGAAAATTAGATAAACAAGAAAAAAATTATGAGCTCAAAGGTCAAAAAAGGTAATCTAGAATTCAATCAAAAGTAAAATGTACTTGCAACTTTGATAATGATACCTACATCACTAGAAAGCACATAGAACCAAATTTCCCAAGACTATACAAATTAAAAAATCTAATGCTTGGGTGAAAAGTTATGGCTTGTAAAAAATAACTAGTTTTCAAGCCAAAAAGGATCATTAGGATTGTGTTGGTGGAGAATTAGGTGGCATATCTAGGCTGAGTAGTGAACTGGGGTGGTGAATCTTGACTACAATAACACAAACTAGTTGCATGATGTTGGTGATGGTGATTCTTAGTGGAGGTGTCAGATTTGGTCACTTGAGAAACAAATCATACACACTATTCCCTGTAGTGGCGATGTTAGGGCCCTACAAGGATAGCCATGATCAAGGGATATAACTCATAAAATCAAGGCATATTTATCTTGTAGATTTCTTAATTAAAATAAAGCCAAAAATTATACTTGCCCCTACATGATGTTGATGCATAAATGATACCAATCAACACTTGCATATAATATTCTATGAATCTAGTGCCTACACCCTCTTGTGACTTATTCAGTATTTTACAACAAGTATAGACTATATAGATCCATACAATACATATTCCATATAGTTGTATGGACAATTATTTTTCCATAGTTATAACCCCCTCAAAAATAGCTAAAAATATTTCAATGTCCAAATATAGAGTGTTGTATATGAAAATATGTCTTTTTAGGCCTTCTATACTCACTAGTGAGCTCCTTTTTCCCCAAAGTGTACCTAGTAAAATCTCATGCCTAAATAACTCCTAGATCTAAGGAGTTTACAAATCTAAAGTTCTAATACCTATTGTCAATTTGAATTGTACCCGGGTTGTTGAATCAATGAATTATTCATTTGCTAGAAAAAAATATGGGAATGATTTTAAGGTGTGGGAAAATTTCAAATGAGAGGCCTAACCTCTTGATTAAGGGAAATTTCCCTCTTTAAGATAGGTACAAATTACTAATCCCACTCAACTAGTTGTGTAAACCTAAAAACTAATTCCATTCTATTGATTTCCAAGGAAAAGGAGAAGGAATGATGAAATGAAAGGGGTGATGCACCGATGTTTAGAATGGTTTCTTCCTTTCTCACCATAGCACAAAAAAAGAATAGAGATTATAAAAAGGATTAAATAAATCTTTGATTCATAGAATCCTACAATAGATTTCAAGTTAAATTGACACCAAATGGAAGAAATCCATAGTTAGCTCTTGCAACCAAACTTTACATAAGATAAACATGTAGAAATAGAAAATACTCAAGTAAATGCAAGAAGATGGGTCCACAAAGAAGGGAAGTTTCATGCAAAAACAAAATCTTGAAAGAAACGGGGACTTGAGCCTCAAATTAGGATCTCGTTCCTAAATAGGTACCCATTCCAAAAAAATTGAAATCCCAACTCACTTTTTTATTTGTTTTTATTCTCGAGAAAGTCTTGGTAACCCAACCCTTAGCCTTGGACCTACAACTAAAAGAATAAGGCAATGCCAAGAGAAAAATCTGACTTTGGCAATATACCTAATGGGTTTTTTAATTAATTTCTAAGGAAACTTTTCCATAAACTTAAAATGTTAGGCTTTTATATTTTTTTAATAACTTTTAATTTGATATTTTTTTTTCTAAAAACATTATATGACATCAATCTACAAACAATTATCTACATGATGAAAAAAATTAAAAGATGATTAGTTTAGGTCGAATTATGGTGTTCGTACACGAGGGTTTTCAAAAATAACAATTAGGGCCAATTTACAAAATTAACTTATATAAGATGGGTCCACAAAGAAGGGAAGTTTCATGCAAAAACAAAATCTTGAAAGAAACGGGGACTTGAGCCTCAAATTAGGATCTCGTTCCTAAATAGGTACCCATTCCAAAAAAATTGAAATCCCAACTCACTTTTTTATTTGTTTTTATTCTCGAGAAAGTCTTGGTAACCCAACCCTTAGCCTTGGACCTACAACTAAAAGAATAAGGCAATGCCAAGAGAAAAATCTGACTTTGGCAATATACCTAATGGGTTTTTTAATTAATTTCTAAGGAAACTTTTCCATAAACTTAAAATGTTAGGCTTTTATATTTTTTTAATAACTTTTAATTTGATATTTTTTTTTCTAAAAACATTATATGACATCAATCTACAAACAATTATCTACATGATGAAAAAAATTAAAAGATGATTAGTTTAGGTCGAATTATGGTGTTCGTACACGAGGGTTTTCAAAAATAACAATTAGGGCCAATTTACAAAATTAACTTATATAAGATGGGTCCACAAAGAAGGGAAGTTTCATGCAAAAACAAAATCTTGAAAGAAACGGGGACTTGAGCCTCAAATTAGGATCTCGTTCCTAAATAGGTACCCATTCCAAAAAAATTGAAATCCCAACTCACTTTTTTATTTGTTTTTATTCTCGAGAAAGTCTTGGTAACCCAACCCTTAGCCTTGGACCTACAACTAAAAGAATAAGGCAATGCCAAGAGAAAAATCTGACTTTGGCAATATACCTAATGGGTTTTTTAATTAATTTCTAAGGAAACTTTTCCATAAACTTAAAATGTTAGGCTTTTATATTTTTTTAATAACTTTTAATTTGATATTTTTTTTTCTAAAAACATTATATGACATCAATCTACAAACAATTATCTACATGATGAAAAAAATTAAAAGATGATTAGTTTAGGTCGAATTATGGTGTTCGTACACAATGGTTTTCAAAAATAACAATTAGGGCCAATTTACAAAATTAACTTATATAAGATGGGTCCACAAAGAAGGGAAGTTTCATGCAAAAACAAAATCTTGAAAGAAACGGGGACTTGAGCCTCAAATTAGGATCTCGTTCCTAAATAGGTACCCATTCCAAAAAAATTGAAATCCCAACTCACTTTTTTATTTGTTTTTATTCTGAGAAAGTCTTGGTAACCCAACCCTTAGCCTTGGACCTACAACTAAAAGAATAAGGCAATGCCAAGAGAAAAATCTGACTTTGGCAATATACCTAATGGGTTTTTTAATTAATTTCTAAGGAAACTTTTCCATAAACTTAAAATGTTAGGCTTTTATATTTTTTTAATAACTTTTAATTTGATATTTTTTTTTCTAAAAACATTATATGACATCAATCTACAAACAATTATCTACATGATGAAAAAAATTAAAAGATGATTAGTTTAGGTCGAATTATGGTGTTCGTACACGAGGGTTTTCAAAAATAACAATTAGGGCCAATTTACAAAATTAACTTATATAAGATGGGTCCACAAAGAAGGGAAGTTTCATGCAAAAACAAAATCTTGAAAGAAACGGGGACTTGAGCCTCAAATTAGGATCTCGTTCCTAAATAGGTACCCATTCCAAAAAAATTGAAATCCCAACTCACTTTTTTATTTGTTTTTATTCTCGAGAAAGTCTTGGTAACCCAACCCTTAGCCTTGGACCTACAACTAAAAGAATAAGGCAATGCCAAGAGAAAAATCTGACTTTGGCAATATACCTAATGGGTTTTTTAATTAATTTCTAAGGAAACTTTTCATAAACTTAAAATGTTAGGCTTTTATATTTTTTTAATAACTTTTAATTTGATATTTTTTTTTCTAAAAACATTATATGACATCAATCTACAAACAATTATCTACATGATGAAAAAAATTAAAAGATGATTAGTTTAGGTCGAATTATGGTGTTCGTACACGAGGGTTTTCAAAAATAACAATTAGGGCCAATTTACAAAATTAACTTATATAAGATGGGTCCACAAAGAAGGGAAGTTTCATGCAAAAACAAAATCTTGAAAGAAACGGGGACTTGAGCCTCAAATTAGGATCTCGTTCCTAAATAGGTACCCATTCCAAAAAAATTGAAATCCCAACTCACTTTTTTATTTGTTTTTATTCTCGAGAAAGTCTTGGTAACCCAACCCTTAGCCTTGGACCTACAACTAAAAGAATAAGGCAATGCCAAGAGAAAAATCTGACTTTGGCAATATACCTAATGGGTTTTTTAATTAATTTCTAAGGAAACTTTTCCATAAACTTAAAATGTTAGGCTTTTATATTTTTTTAATAACTTATAATTTGATTTTTTTTTTTCTAAAAACATTATATGACATCAATCTACAAACAATTATCTACATGATGAAAAAAATTAAAAGATGATTAGTTTAGGTCGAATTATGGTGTTCATACACGAGGGTTTTCAAAAATAACAATTAGGGCCAATTTACAAAATTAACTTATATATATATATATCCTCATCAACCTTCTATTTATTACGCATATTTCCCCAAAAAGGAGTTAAAAAAATACTTTTATTTAGGTCAAATTACAGTGTATGTACATGTGAATAGTATGGTCCTAAGAAAGTGTTTTTTAGACATGCCTATTAAAAGTTAATTTGTATCATCTGTATTAGAATAGATTACATATTTGGAAACTAGATTGAAAATATTGAATTTGATATTGTTGAACTTTTAAAAGATTCAATGTGTAAGTGCTTCAAATTTTCAATCCAACTGTGACAAATTTGGAAAAATTGGGAAAAACACTTCCACTTTTTTAACATTTTGTGGACCCAACTTCTTGCACATGCCCACTCATTCAAACATGAAGACAACATACTATACAACATGTCAGTGAGAGAGATGACGTAATAAGAGAAAAATCTATTAAATTTGAGGCTTGAAGCTATTTATAGTTATAGAAATGAGAAAATGCTTTTTTGCTAGAGAATCAAGAAGAACCCCCTAAAAATGAGCAACAACCTACCTTTTAAAGATATCCAATAAAAGGGGGAGAGAGAAAACATAGTGAGAGGGAAACCCTAGTTGATGTATAGCAACTTGGCATATTTGCATAATAAATTTTATTGCAATCATGAAAAACTTTTCCAATGCTTCTATCGTATGTCACATTGATGAATTTAATGATAGAATTATAGAGACCCCCATGAAATTTGCTAAAAATGCATCCAAGAATGAATTTCTAACAAAAATATTGTCTATGGATCAATAAATGAAGCACATGACACAACTTTTCCCCTTGGGAATCTAAAAAAGTGCATTAAAATTGCTTCTATAGCTCCATGGATTGAGATCAAGTAGCCAAGGGATTTGTTAAAACATTAATGGCATCACCTAGATGTTATCTCTACATTTTGGTCCCTTTATAGAAACTAGAATTTCAATTGGATACACTATTCTATGGGGAAATGGTTGCCATTGGGATATGTAAAACATTAGTGTCTATTAAGATTTTTTAGGCTTAAAGGCTTCATCTAAAATGTACTTCTTGACCTTGGAAGGGTTAACATAGATTTTCCTACATGAAACCCACCCCTTAGTTGATTTTGGCCTTTATTGGTCTCATGCGAGTTAGAATGCCCCATTGGGTCCATGTAGGAGACTAACTCACTATCTTTAGCTTTGTACAATGAACTAGTTCATTTGGAATTTTTCACAAATCTATATGACTGTCATATTCTTGTAAATGTTGAACATTGGCCATTATTAGGTTCCAACAAAAAATATATCAACAATTGAACTTGCAAAAATTTGACCTCCATTCACTAATAAAATCTATAAATTCTAATTCGAGCTTGAACACGTTTCAAGAAAACCATTGGCGACTATACTAGTGGAAAAGCATCAACCATTGAAATATGAAATGATGTTTGTTTTGTTAGGGTTAGAAATGGTAGATATCTAACAATTAAATATAGATTTAATTAATAAACAGAGAAAATGAAACACACATAATAAATTATAACATAGAGAATTTAACGTGGTTCACCCAATCCAAGCTACATCCACCAAACTGTAGCCATCCAATACTTTTATTATCCAGTACAAAAACCTATTACAATCTTGCAAATAATCATGTTTTTCATCATACTGTAACACCCATGCGAAACATTTTTTAACAAGCCTAGAAGCTTCCAGATTAGGGTTCTACAAAGTCAGGATTTTTCCTTTTTTCATTGTTTTTTCCTTTTTCCAGTGACAACGCAAAAAAGTAGGAGGAATTTTTTTTCTGGGGGCTGCAGCCCCCGAACCCATGCCCGGAACCCCGATAAGGATACATGTTGAGATGTCCAGTATAGCATGAGTAGTTGCCACACACCAACAATCTCCCACTTGGAGACTGATCAAACTCCACACCAACACAATCTCCCACTTGGAGACTGATCCTGGACGACACTATTGCATTTACAACTCCCACTGGAAATAAGTACCTTAGACCCTACTCCTCTATTCTACTTAAATTCAACCTTGAAGACCAACCGAAGCTGAAGAGGAGTTCAAATTCTCCCTTGTCACTGCCTTTGTAAACATATCTATTGGATTGGCATTTGTATGTATCCTGTCTAGCTTGACATGTCCATCCTCCAACACTGACCAAATGAAATTATATCTCAACTGTATGTGTTTTGTTTTAGAATACAAGGCAAAATTCGTTGCAAGATGTATAGCACTTAGGTTGTCTATAAACAAGTAATTTCCAACCTGTTGTTTTCCCAGCTCATCCATGAAAAGTTGCAGCCATATCATCTCCTTTTCTGCCTCTGTTGTAGCAACATACTTTGCCTCTGTGGTGGATAAAGCAACCACCTTTTGCAATCAAGAAATCCAACTCACAGTTGTCCCACCAACTATAAATACATAACCTATGGTACTCCACCTAGAATCTATATCCCCTGCCAAATCTGAGTCAACATAGCCTTTTAAATTAGTATTAGAGCCCCCAAAATATAAAAATTTATTGGATGTACCTCTCAAGTACCTGAGAATTTATTTTACTGCATTCCAATGCTCAACTTAGGGATGATTCAAATACCCACTAACAACTCCTACGACATGTGCAATATCAGGTCTCGTGCGTACCATGGCATACATTAAACTTCCTACAACTGAAGCATATGGTACCTTGGACATTTTTCTTTCTCCTCTTGTGTCTTTGGACACATATCCTTAGTCAATTTAACATGACTAGGAAAAGATGTGCTGATAGATTTTGCATTCTCCATATGAAATCTCTACAACACCTTTTCAACATAATTAGCCTGAGATAAAAACAATTGTCTATTTTTCCTATCTCTAAAAATTTTCATACCAAGGATTTGTTTTGCTACCCCCAAATCCTTCATAGCAAAAGATTCTGCTAACTGTTGTTTTAGCTCACTTATGTGATCCATGTTAGAACTTGCTACAAGCATGTCATCAACATATAAACATAAGATAATGTAGTTGTTATTATCCAACCTCTTAAAATAAACACAATGGTTAGAATTACACCTGTTGTAGCCTTGCTCAGCCATACAACTATCAAATTTTAAGTACCATTGTTGAGGTGCTTACTTCAATCCATATAAACTTTTCTTCAATCTGCACACTAGTTTCTCCTTACATTTGACCTCAAATCCTTGTGTTTGTTCCATATATATTTTCTCTTCCAAATCACCATGGAGAAAGGTTGTTTTAACATCAAGCTATTCTAAATGCAAATATTCAACAGCCACAATACTTAAAACAATACGAATAGAAGTTATTTTAACAATTGGAGAAAAAATCTCATCAAAATCAATACCCTTTTTCTATGCAAATCCCTTTACAACTAATCTAGCTTTAAATATTTTCTTACCTCCATCCTCCTCTTTTAGCCTATAAACCCATTTGTTTGGTAAAGTCTTTTTACCTGCAGGCAACTTGCATAATTCCCAAGTTTGATTTCTTAGCAAGGAGTCCATTTCTTCTTTCATTCCATGCTCCCACTAAGCCTTGGTATCCACCTACATAGCTTCATCATAATATTCTGGTTCACCAGGATCAGTTAACAAAATAGTATACAAAGAGGGAGATAATCTTTTTGGAGGTTTACTTATCTTTGAAGATCGTCTAACAGGAGTTTGTGGTATTTTTTGTTGTTGTTGTTGCCCAGCATGAGGAGCCACTGAAACATCATTGTTTGTAATATCATCCAACACTACATAATCATTTTCTTTCTTCTCATCCTGCAGCAATAGTTCTTTGTACAAAACTTTTTCATTGAATATGACATCCTTGCTTCTCACAATTTTCTGATTTTCAAAATCCCAAAGCCTATAACCAAATTCATCAATGCCATATCCAAAAAATATACATTTCTTTGATTTTGCATCAATCTTGGTTCTATTTTCAGAATCTACATGTGCAAATGCTTTACAACTGAAGGTTTTGAGAAAAGAATAACTCGCCTTCTTAACTTTCCATGCTTCCTCTAGAATACCACAACCCAAAGGATTAGAGGGACCTCTATTAATTAAATAAACGGTAGTGTTTATAGTCTCTGCCCACATTTTTAAAGGTAGCCCAACATGCAATCTCATAGTTCATGTGTGCTCCATTATTGTTCTATTCATGTGCTCAGCCACTCCATTTTTCCTATGGAGTCCTTGGAACCATTTCCTACCTACGAATACCATTAGAGGAACAATAATCTTCAAAATATTTGCTGCAATACTCACCACCATTATCAGATCTAAGGTATTTTAACTTTTTACCTGTCTCATTCTCAACCAAGCTTCTCCATTTTTTAAAATTTTCAAATACATAAGATTTTTGCCTAAGGAAATAAATCCATACCTTCCTAGTTGCATCATCAATGAATGTAACATAATATAGAGAGCCACCAATAGAATATACCTGAGCTGGTCCCCATACATCTGTATATACAAGCTCCAATTTCTCATCTTTCTTTTGCTTCCCATCCTTGAGAAAACTTACTCTCTTTTGTTTTCCATACACAACTTTCACAGAAATCCATATTAACACATTTTAGACTTGGTAAAACATTATTTGAATGAATTACTTTCATACTTTTTGCACTCATATTCCCAAGTCTATTATGCCACAGTGCTGATTCAGAGTCCACAACAACTGTATGATCTTCTACTTGCTAAACTACAATAACTATACGATCTTCTACCTGCTGAACTACAACAACTGTTCCTAAACATTGACCTTTTTCTATAACAATTAAAGTAGAAGGAACATTATGACCTATACAAAGATATATGGTGCCTACTTTCACACCTTTTTCTACCACTAAGGCACCCTTTGTGACCTTCCAATTTTTATCACTAAATGTAACAACACAACCTTCATCATCTAGTTGCCCTGCTAAAATTAAATTTTTGCTTAACTTTGGAACATGCCTTACCTCATGTAGTAGCCAATGATTCCCATTCTACAACTTAATCTTGATTCTTCCCTTTCCAACAATCTGATAGGGTTCGTTATCTCCTAAATAAACCATCCCAAAATCCCCTTGGACATAATCAAGAAAATAACTTCTATGGGGGGTAGCATGAAATGAAGCCCCTGAATCTAACACCCAAGACTCATCAACATTATCAAGGGAAAGAATCAAAGAATTCTCATCAAATTTATTACTTACCACCTTTTCCTCTTTACTTCCTTCCTTTTTGTCTCCTTTATTTTTCTGAGACCAACAGTCTTTCTTTAAATGACCTGGCTTACCACAATACCAGCAATCCCTCTTGTCTCTAGATTGGGATGTTTTGTCCTTTGATTTTCCTTGTGACTTCCCACGATTTCTGGAATTGTTTCCTCTCTCCTTTTTTTTCCCCTACTTTCTGCATTCAAAACACTACTTGATGTGGATGTTCCACCTAGGCTTTTCCTATGAATTTCCTCTAGATCAAAATAATACCAACAACATCATCAAATTTCAATGTATTTGAACCAGAAATAGAGTTGCTAACAACCATTACCAAGCTATTCTAGCTTTCAGGGAAAGAACATAGAATAAAAAGAGCCCTAACTTCTTCATCAAAGTTTACTTATATAGAAGTTAATTGACTGGTGACCATATTAAACTCATTTAAATGATTAGTAACTGATCCACCTTCTACCATTCTCATATTAAATAAATGCTTCATAAGAAATACCTTATTTGAAGCAAAAGGATTTTCATATAACTTCACTAGGGTTTGCATCAACTCTTGAGTTGCCTTTGTTGTTGTAATATTGAATGCCACCAATTGTGTCAGACATAAACGAATATTGCCAAGAGCCTTTCTATCTAAAATATCCTATTCCTCATCAGACATTACTGCGAGTTTCTTGGTTTTCCCTTCCAATGGCCACCATAAATCCTTTTGATAGAGATAGTCCTCCATCTGCATCTTTCATAACTGATAGTTATGCCCATTAAACTTCTCAACCTTCTTACCCTCATTTTCCATTACTCCCACTCAACTATGAGACTCCCACTCAACTGTGAGACCTTCCTACAGACAATAATCAAAACATAACCCACTCTGATACCACTTGTTAGGGTTAGAAATGGCAGATATCTAACAATTAAATATATATTTAATTAATAAAAAAAGAAACTGAAACACAAAGAATTTAACATGGTTCACCCAATCTAGGCTACATCCACCAAACCATAGCCATCCAATACTTTTATTATCCAGTAAAAAAACCTATTACAATCTTGCAAATAATCATGTTTTTCATCATACTGTAACACCCATGTGAACCCCTTTTTAACAAGCTTAGAAGCTTCAAGATTAGGGTTCTACAAAGTCAGGTTTTTTCCTTTTTTCGTTGATTTTTTCTTTTTCCGGTGACGACATGAAAAAGTAGGAGGAAAATTTTTCTTGGGGGCTACCGCCCCCGAACCCCCACCCAAGGCCCAGCCGACCCCTAACCCCAACAAGGATACATGTCGGGATGTACAGTATAGCATGATCATTCGCCACACACCAACATGTTTCACATTTACAAAGAGAAAATCCATACTTCATTGGAATGATCAACCTAGAATCAAAATGAATAAACACCTTTTCAAGATTCTCAAAGTGATCTTTGCTAGCTTTTGAAAAAAAATCTATATCATCTAAATATATCAAGATAAAAAAATTATGAATCTTTTAAAGGCAATATCCATGGCTTTCTGAAAGGTAGCACCAACATTTAAGGAAAAAAAAACAAGTTTTTATAGGAAAAGGGTTCCAACTTGGTGGTTTTCTTATACCTATCATCCTCTTTCACAAAGATTTGGTTGTAGCTTGAATAACTATCTGGGGGGGTAATCTCTCAACACCTACCATATTTTGCAAGATCTGTTCCACAATATTCAAACAATGCATATATTTATATAGGAAATTTGCATGTTGATGAATGATATCTTAATTTTTTATTTAGAAATGTAAAAACATTAAACAATTCATGAGTTTTATATAGGAAAAATTTACCCTAGCAACTCAAGAGATTCCCTAATCATGTACATAACATCACACTCCTTACACATCAGTAGATATTATAAAATAATAGAGAATATGGCCCACAAGTATAATACACAAGCCTTGCATATTATCATATATTCAAAAATCGTAAAGCATATGAATTATAAGTATAGATTTAGATAGATCATTTCTATGGGGCATAGTTCAATTTCATACATTAGATTAGATTAGTGTAGGTTGAGATCAAATCAAGGGGTTTGATATTGAATCACATAAGAATTATCACACCTAAGCGATTACAAGGCAATGAGGGTCTAAAATGGCCAAAACATAGATTGTTTTTCAAGAAATTAGAATTAGTTGTACTTGGATTAGACATTTAAATCACTTCTAAAAGAATATTAATATGGTATACGAACATGAAATGTAGGATTTTGTTTCTAGTTTTAAGATATGTAATATATTCCAATACTAAAATGGTAAAACTTGATTAAGTAAAGAATATGTAAAAGTGACATATAATTTTTTTTTTAGTTGTCCAATTTTTATTTATTTACTATTTAGTATAATTAAGGTATAACTCTCAAAACACTTTGTATATGGGGCTCACATAATTTTACCTTAAATAATTATGACATTTTTTATACATGTAAAAAAATGATGTCTAAATTGGTCACATATCATTTTTAAAAATAGATTATAAAATAAAAACTTATTAAAAAGACAAGAAATAATACTTTTATAATTTTTATTAAGTTGAAAGTTTAAATTTTTTATATTTAAAAGTATAAAATTTCCTCTACAAAACTCATTTATTTCATTACAAAAATATCAATATAGAGTTTTCAAACATATTGATCAAATTGAATATTCTAAGCTCTAGCCATATATGTAATCATTGTGACTACATATCTAATTTTTTCACGCTATATTTCAACTGTTTTTGGATACTTAGTGTTATCATATATTATGAAAGGGCTTTGGTGTCAATCTTGACCAAGTATATCTTTTTGGGTGTTAGCCCTTGGGTATTGAGGCTTGGTTGGATATTTTCAGCACAAAAATACTTTCTCTTAATTGCCTCTCAACTTTTTGAGTGAACCCATCCATCAAACTAGGAGCATTCCATTTTTACACATTACAAAATAATTTATTCATGGCATCAACAACCTTATTCTATCTTCAATTCTAGAGATGAGAACCCTTGTCCATCACATTTAATTTTTTAATATCCATTCAATTATAAAATTAACTTTGGGTATGTGCTGGATCATCATGGGAAAAACATGCCCTTAAGTGGCAATTTTTTATAGAAAAATTAGAGTTAGGCAATTCGACATAAAAATTTGAATAAGTTATCTATATTATTTCAAAAACATGTAAGAATAGAATTTGTAACAAATTGAATGTAGTTTCTAAACTACTAGGTTTATTTAAAAAAATAAAAAATCTATTTGGTGAAAATTTGAAATTTCAATGCGAGTAATTTAAATTTCAGGGAAAAAATAAGTAGGTGTTTGTCTAACCACCCTAACCACAATAAAATGATCATATTTTTTTATAATATTTTAGATATAAATAGAGGACTCATGTCCCGATGTGATGCATATTTTTTTGTAATTTTTTTCCAATTAAATAATTAATTATGATTTTTTTATTACAACTTTTAAAAAATATAAAAACTCATATATCTAACCACCTTAACTTGGTCAAAACTTCAAGAAATTCAATTTTTCTTTTGTTTTAATCCTATAGTATGCAAAGCATATAATGTGACGCATGTTTTAGATTCAAAAAATGTGATACCATTTGAAAGCAATAGATTTTTTCAATCAACCTATCAATCAGGACTTTTGTCGTAATTCAAATAGAAAACAAATGATAATTATTTATTAAATTCAAAGTAAAGTATAATTTATATTGATGGAAATTTGAGAATCTCCTTTAAAAACCCTTTTCAATTCATCAATTTTGGGTAAGAAAAAAGTTTTCAACCACATACCCTACACATACCCATCATATCGCCACTTTTTGGCCCATCATGATCCCGCACATACCCCTTTGACTAATCTAAATTAGTTTATATACAATTAATTACATTATTCTAATTAATCTAAATTATATATGTAATAAATATAAATGCAGTTATTTTCATTACATCTATACATTATTTTTGTCTATTACAAATTATATCATAAACAGCTTCAAAACAATCAATGGTCAAATAATCTTTGTGTTTCCTCATGAGTTAAATGTTATTATTGACTTCTTTGTATAATGGAATGCACTAGGGAATGATTCAATTTCAACTCAAACAACAATCAAGATAAAATTTAAAAGATTAATATAGAGATAAAGAAGACATGGAATCCTTGCATTAATAACACTATAGGAACATCGTCCTATAGTTTATTTATCCTTGAAAACAACAATACTGTATCACACATTTACAAAGAGAGACATAATTTCAATATCTTGTCATTGGTTGATTGTGTCGCACTCTATTAGGGTTTGTGTCATTTATGCTATTCATGGATCCTCTTATGTCAATAAATGATATTGGTACAAGAGTATCTATTCTTTTGCATTTATTATGGATTTTATTAGTCTTTCCTTTATATGTCCCCAAACTAATTCAACCCAATAGCTCATGCTAGTGTTTATCATTTGGAAGATCTACACAATGAATCCTCTAAGAAAGAATCCCCAAAAATTTGTTCTGAAATTATTTCATGAGATACACATTTTGAATCCCCAATTGATGTGGTTTTTCCCATCCTTGAGTTTGTCAGTTTTTTTAAATGGCTAGAAAATTTCACTTTAGTAGGATATTTTGTGGGGAGAACTCCCCCTAAAATCATGCTCTAAGAATTGGTAAAAAACACTTGGTCTTCGATGGAGTTTGATTTATGTTGCCTAGAACCTCAGTAAGGTGTTTTCCTTTTCCAATTTTTAAGACTAGCTATGTTGAGGCTATCCTCAAGCACAACCCCTAGTATATCTATGCATGTCATTGTTGGTATTTCAACCTTGGACACAAGACTTTTTCATCTTAAATGAAAAGAAAATGTGTGTGCTAGTTTGGCTTGAGTTCTCAAGTCTACCCCTTCCTTGTTGGAACTTTTTGCATATTGTTGTTGCATCCTTGGGAAAGGTTATTTGTTTAGAGCTTGACAAGTTTTACTAGGGTCATCCACAAAAAAATATTTATGTTGAGATGCATTTATCCAAATATTTGAAAGAGTTTTTAGATATTCAAATCAGTAACCTTTGCCGCACCTAATAGGTGCTTTTCCTTAATCTAGCCAAAACTTATTTTTTTTGTGAATTTTTCAAGAATAAAATTAAGGATTTCCCTTTGATAGGCTCCCTAGTACAAATCACTTCCTTGGTTAGACAAGGTTCCCTAGTTTGTATAGGATCCCTCCTTGAAATTTGGGGAAAAATGAATCATGATTTCTCATTATAAAGGCAAAAATTCCAATGTTGGTAGGTCACATCAAAAAATAACCCACTTCAGATTCATCCATTGCCAAGGTGTATCCAATAGTTAATTCACACCCATGAAGTAAGGGGAAAGAGATTGTTCCAAGCTCAAGCGAGTCATCCTCTAGGCTAAGGTTTTCTTAGATGTCGTAGCTAGTGTTGGTTTATCTTCACAAGTAGAATTTTAGTTCACTCTCCCTATCACCTAGACACTTACAATGGTCATGCAACCCATTGGGTATGTGGAGGAGAAAGTGTATGTTGTTAAGGATTGGACATCAGATGCTCTTAAAATTTATTTAGGCTCTTTCTCCTTGGAGCTTATGCAAAATCACATGTCTACTCTCTAAGAGATGGATAGCTATGATATGCCCCTTGGATCTCATCCATGAATTTTCTTTCTTGAAATGTTTGAGTTCTCACTTACTTCTCTAAAAAACATTATGTGTGGGATAATTTTAAAAATTAATAATCTCTAGATATTCTTTGTTTACATGAAGTGAAGATTACTTGTTTCATGATTTTAGTTGCTTGATGTGTCATATGGCCAACCAATACTATGTTTTGTAGCAATTATGATGTTGGGCATGGAGGGGTCATCATCTTTCTCTCTCTTAGGTGGCTTCCATATGTTGTCAACCGTGGTTGTTACCTAACTAATTATGTAATACAAATTCTATTAAACGTCAATAACCATTCTTTTGGAGCCATAAATATTAATTCTCCCAATGATGCTATTGAGATATCTCTTTTGTGGTGATGAATTACTAATTCATTGCTTGCCACTAGATGGGTTATGTGTAGGGAATTTAATGTGGTAGAGATGGTGTATGATAAATATAGGGTGTTACTGTTATTTTGGATAGCGAGTGAGTGAGAGGTGTGGCATTACATGCATATTAAATTAGGTCTTTTTGACCCTAGTTTAGGTTGCTGAGAGAACCACTCCTATCAACACACATGGAGTAACTTCTAGGTTGGTCCTAACATAGTCTTTAAATTCCTTGATTGTGTGTTGATTTCTATACAATAATTTTTTTGTTGATCAATTAATTTTCACTCCTTGTTGAACCATTTTTAAATGCCACACTATCAAACCACTTTCCCATCCAATTCAAAGACCAATGCAAGGTGATACCTCCTCAGAGTTGTAAAAATCAAATTTTAAAAAATACTTCTCCACTTAGTCATCAATCTTCATGGACCCACATTAGGAAAGTATGGAACTTTGAAACTTGGACCACTCAGCCAATTGGTTGGATTGCTTGGTGGAACAAAGCCATCTAATGTGCTTCCTATTCCTTTGCATCTATGGGTGCCTTCTAACAAACTTTTGATGCCATGAATATGAGGCTGCCAGCTTAGATCATTGCAAGGCTATGACAAATGTTCAATCTAACCCCTTCTCTCTTTCTTTGTATGTTAGAGTGGTAGAGCTTAGGCATAATAAGAAGAGCCTATACAATATAAATCATGGTAATGATATGATATAAATTAGGCAACATAAGAAGAGCCTACATGGTTCAGCCTATATAAATTATAGGTTCAACATATGATCATATGGTAGAGCTTAGGCACCATAAGAAGAGCCTATACAATATAATAATTTATAGGTTCAACATATATGGTAAGGTATAAACTATATAATCTTTGTTAATTGCTTTGTTGATCAACATATTTTTTCTAAAGCAATTACTGGTTCTAATGTCTTATTACAGGTCTAGGTTCAAGATAATATAGTTGCATTGGAGGTGGCTCATCTTTAGGTGCTTCTTGACCAATGGCTAGAGTTTCCCTATCTCCCTCCTCCTTTAGGGGCCACTCACCTCCTCATGAGTGTCAATGGGGGTGAATTCTTTTTTCTTATGGTAATTGGGATGCTCACTCTTAGGCTTCTCCTTTGGTTGCCAAAAGAGGCCATGAACAATAGAGTTGGTCATGGCCTACTTGTTGACACTTTTCCTGATGCCACTCTACTACCCATAGGGGGAACCTTTGGATGGCCTATAGGTGGAGCTTCTAGCTAGTTTGATTCCAACAAATTTCCTTGGTTGACTCTTGCGATTTTGCCAACCAATGCAAATAAAGAAAAAGATAAAAAGTAGAAAGATAAAGAAAAATATGTTGAAAGATAGGACTCTCTCATGAATACCTTGGACCTCACTGATGTATGGGATAAACTAGGTAATGAGACCCTCCTCACCCCCTGTACTGTTGTACTTAGCGGCTTGATTTTCTATGTTATTTTATTTGGGCGTTAACCCTGTATGGACTATAGGGGTGTGATTTTATATCCACCCACTTTTTTATTTTTTGTATGATAAATTAGACACTTAATCATAAAAAATAATAAATCTTATCATTAGAATGATCTCGAAAATTGCAATCCTCTTTTTCAATATTAAATTGAGTGCACAACATTTTCTCTTCATATTTTCAATGAATAATTTAAGGTGTAATTTAACTATTAATCAATCATGAAAAATTTGCACAATTAATTATTTATATTATATCATTTAATAACATATTAATATCTTCAATGAAAATTTTGGTTTCATTCTACATTGTAATAGAGGTGCACATATATTTCCATTTAAGAAAACCAGAGCATGCTTTTGTACATTTTTCTTGCCGCTGAAATTTATGTTATCCATTTAATGCAACACATATATTTAGCCAATTAAAGTAAATTTTCAATCATATATTTAAATATCCAATAAATCTTTGTAAAATGGTTGAACATTCATGAATATAACCTTCACATATGGCAGGAACATAGATGCTTAATTTCTTCAATTGAATGCACCTAATCAGGTCAATAGATATGATGTTGAAAATTTTCATGTTATTTGATCACACATTAAGATAAAAAGATATATGCATGGTATATTGTTATTTATCTTGTCAAAAATCATTGACAATAATCCTAAACAGAATAGTGACATTCATTTAAAAATTATAATTGGAAGATAAAATATATTTGAATCTCTGAGTCAAGTTCACATAAGAGATAATATAACAGGAAAATAACAAATAAACATGAGACTCCCTCTCTGATTTCCCTTGAAAAGGTTCAGAAATCAACTTGAAAAAGAATTAAGTAGTCCATGATTTATTTAGTTGCATTTCTGATGCAAAATTATAATTCTCAGAGCTGCACTTACAATTCCATTACTCATCATTAATATGAACTACTTGCTTGCCAAGATTTTTACCATGAAACAGCCCCACAAAAGCTACTGGTGCATTTTCAAGTCCTTCAGCAATATCTTCAATGTAAGTTATCTTCCCTTGTTTGATATAATTCATCACATTCTCGAGAAACTGAGGGTACAAGTGCAGGTAATCAGACTGAAGGAAGCCTTCCAGCCTTATGCGCTTAGGGATAACCATACTTATGTATTGTATGCCTTGCTTATTCTGAAAACTCTTTTGAGAGATCATACCACAAACAACAATACGACCATGGACTTTCATGTTTCTAAGTACTGCATCAAGCATGCCACCTCCCACATTGTCAAAATAGATATCAATTCCTTTTGGAAAGTACCTGATGATAAGAAAAAGATACAATTATTAGCTTCATAGTCTGTAGATATCAAGAACACAATTAATGAAAATATTATACAACTGAAAAATGTAATCAATGTAGGCATGTAGAATTTTGAAAGCAGCTATTTAGTCCCATGAATGCACCAGAGGCATGGATGGGGTCATACATTAAGTTAATTGCTGATTGAACGACTGGATGCATGATGTTGTTGCTCAACATTAAGCTAACTACTGATTGGACAACTGGATGTATGATGTATGACCCCATCCATACCTTTGGTGTATTCACAGGCTGAATAGCCACTCCCTGAAACTTCAACCCCAACAAAGAGAATACTTATGTGCTACTGAGCTGAAAAAATTATATAAAAAGAAAGCACATAGAAACATAATTCACAACACCATCTCATTCAAATCTATTTTCCTTCAAGCTAAACTAAAAGATTTGAAATGTCAATGAAATTGCCTATAAGATGATGTTGAGTTACACTCTAGTTTTGAACCTAATTTTGGAGACTAAATTTATGTATGAAATAATACTGACTCATAAAAGAAAATGAGTTTAAAACAAAAATAAAACTAAGACACTTGATCTCCACAGTAAAAATAACTATGTCAAAGTAGTAACTTGAAGCTATCTTACAACTATCCCTAAATTAGTGGATATGGTACGCAGAGTTCCCAGTGTAACAAAAAAAATAGGGTATGCGTGTATATTGTTAAATTGTTAGAGAAATTAAAAAAATGAGAACATTAAACTTCTCTAATTTTGTGTGATTTTTGGCTTATTGTCTTGTTGACTTTATTTTTCTGGTTCAATTTGATTGTGTGGGGAGGTTTGTATCTGGTTTATTGTCTGTTGAAGGTAGAAATTTTTTAGTTCAAGAATTTGAATCTTTAATGAGGAGAATAATAGATCCATAAGAAGCATATATCTGCAGCAGCAATCAAAGGAATTTGAAATTTTATGACTAAGTTTAAAAGGAAAGTTATGACTTTGGAGTATTAAGATATGATTCTATTTTGTTCTAAAGATCTATGGTATCTGATTAACAGTCATTCAAAAAACAAAAACTCAGATGAAATAATTTACAACTAATATTGCACATCCTTGAAACACCTTTTTTTAACCTATCATGGATAAGTGCATTAATCAATTCACCAGGGAAGTAGAGAAAATGAGATGGTTCTTAATTACAATTCAAAAGTAAATATGATGGAATTGGAAGTTGTTAACTATGTCATTATGATTTTCATTGTGAAAACATGATGTTGAGGGTTGTCTAAATGCTAAATTAAGTTTGCACTATTTTAAGTGAATGTCATGGTTAAGTTTGAGGTTCAATTGAACTATATTTAGCCTCTATGTACTATTGATTGTTAGCAATGAGTATGTTTGATCGGTAGGGTTAGGAAGTCTTGTTATCTTATATACCCCAAATCCTAGAGGCTATATTAGATAGACATAGGAGGGGATTATAATCAAACCAATATTGTCTTAGATCATATGATTCAATTAATGCTTAGGATGACCACTTAATATTTTATTATTAGGTTAATTGTGTGAGTCTAAGTCTTGTATTCATCATTAACCTTCAACCATGAGAAATTAAAATAAATATTTTTGTTATATGTTAAGCCACCTTATCATAGTTATTAATATAAATAAGTTAGTCAAATTTGAAGTCGTGGATATTTGTTATATCTACCTAAATTAAACAGTGGTATGGGGATTAATTTTGTAGGGTGCCTCTCTTGTAGTCAAGTGGATTATTAACGCTCTTGATTGTTGTGAGTCTTGGAAAGTTTTGTTAAGAAACAATATTTAGGGTGGTTTTTGTAAAGGTAAACTAGATTTTAAAAAGATATTGGTTCAGCAATTTTTGGCTCTATTTGGAAAGCTTGAAAGCCAAGAAATATGTGGTGAATTGGAATGTTAAGGATATGAAAAAATGATCATTTTTTCTAATTTAGGTCTATATGGTAGTCTATAGAATTTGATTGGAAGACCCTTGCTTTACATTGAGGATGTTTAATCCTTAAATGGTTTAATAAATGTATTAAGTTATTAGATACATTATCAACGAAAACAAGATTGTCCTATGGGATGATCTCAAGAGTTTGTTTGATTTAACTAATACTTATAAAAATTATTATATCTTAATTATTTTTGCTATTGGTTTTGATCATTTAGTGCTAGAAAGTAATTATAATCTAAAAATAAATCAATTCAAAATGAAAAATAGATTTTTGCAAAAAAAATGAGTTTTCATACTCCTTTACCAAATTCAGTTTGGAATCTCTTTTCTTCATGGCCAGTTCTATTCAAAACATTTTTTTTTGCATGCATTTGGTGCTTGATCCCTGCTGCTGTCATATGGTCAATATGGTGGGAGCGAAATAAGCGCATATTTAGGAAAGTTTCATCTTAATTCAACTTGTCCAAGGGGTTATTGAAAAGTCAATAGTGGAAGCAGTGAATGTATATGTTCAAGATCATAAGAATGTTTCCTCTGTGTTTACGTCATGGGATAATATCATTTTAAATAACTAGCATGGCATTAAGTTACCTTTCAAAGGTAGTATGAAACTCCCGCATAAAATGAAAGTGGATAGAAGTCAAGTTAAATGGCAACCACCATTGGCAGGCTTCTATAAACTTAATTTTGATGGAGCATCAAAAGGGAACCTAGGAATCTCAGGAGCGGGTTTTTCTATTCGAGAATCCTCAGGTTTTGTCAAGGTACTAAGATCAATTGCTCTTCCCCCAGGCTTGAATAACATGGCTGAAGCAATGGCTCTCCTCTATGGAATGCAGGTTGTCAAGTCCCTGAAGCTAAATCATATACATATTGAAGGAGACTCACAAATTATCATAAACATGTGCAAAGAAAGAGTATGTCATAATTGGAACTTAAGGTATGTAATGCATAAAATATGGAGATTAATGGAAGATTGTGATGTTTACCACATATCGCATACATACCGCGAAGGCAATAAGCTTGCCGATCAATTAGCAAATATGGGTTGTCAAGGAGAAGAGGTTTATTTAATGGGCAATGACGAATCTCTAAAAGCCTTCCCGTTCATGTCAGAATTAATAAGCAAAGAAAGCGCACCCAACGTTAGCTGACTAGCTCGTGGGAGAACAGGGGTTAATGGTAGAGTCATTGGAAACAGTCCACATATGCGAAGGTGTCTTGTCCGAGTAGGATGCCTTATTGTGTACGTGATAATTATAAACAGGGGTGGATAAGATTGCCGACGCTGCAGGAGATTGCTTACACAAGCGTATTAGTCATGTGCCAACAAAAAAAGTTTTTTGCTTACTGTGCTCTGTTTTGCAGGTACTCTTAGTAATCATTCAAGGGTTTGGCTGTAAGCTCTCGCAGCTATCTCTTTCTTTCTGGCCGGGTGTGTTCTTCTTTATGCATTTGTATGGTGGAGGTCTCAGCGTTTGTATGGTGGGATTTCCAGTGTCTCCTCGGTGTCTGTTCAGCGGGGTAAATGCTATCTACTGTCGGTTTTCATCCTTCAACAAATTCGAACAGGGCAATCAAGGGTTTGGACGTTTATGATGGAGTACAGGCCCAGAAACTACCGGGTGCCTATCGCAGTGCAAGAATGGGAGTTTTTGGTTTTAGGCTGCGTGGAGAAAGAAGAATTGCAACAGACATTTAAGAACTTTCCTACAGTTCAGGCAATAGCAATTAAGGTGGTTAATGCAATTTATCTTCAAAACAATGCATTATTGGGAGCCGTGCAAGCATACGACTTTACCCAGGGTGTTGGCTACATTGGAGGTCTGTTTCCATGTCATTATATGCTTAATAAGCAGCGTTACATTGATGTTTATGAAGGTATGAAACTCTCAATTCTCAAAGATTCGTCTAGCTATTTGAATATTGCACTGGGAAGGCACCACTTTTAGTTGGGTTGAGGAGAGCCAGGAAAATTTAAGAAATTGTACCATGCAATCTCATTCCTCAAATAGCATGAGTGTCCTCAAGGGCTCCAGCCAATGGCAGCGGATCATGTGCTTCTGGTGGCTAAAGAGGAGCAGGGAGAAAACTCGGTACAGATCCATACATGTTAAGGTTCATGAAGAAGTTGTGGGACAAAAGATTCATGCAGAGGATTGGAATCTGGGCATTTCATTGACCAAATCTTCATCTCCTGAGATGGATTATAAGATGGATTATAAGGACAACCACTGGACGTTGGTGGAAAAACGTAAGAAACCTTATTTCAAAATGTCTCTCGCGCCTCGAAGGGGGTTAGTTTGTAGCCTTTATGGCAATTGCTTTGTTTGATGTAGATGATATTGCCTGGCTTTTCCTTTGTATTTTTTCTTTTATATATTAATATATTTTATATAGGCCTTTTGCCAAAAATAAAAAAAAAAATGAAAAATAGATGATGCCATCAAAATTTTCATAATTTTTTGATAACTTGTTAAAAAAATTACTAAAATTAGACTTCATATGCAAAAGTTATAAACATTCAATGTTTTGAAACAAAGTACACACTTTGAAAATTTCTACTTGATCATTGATGCACAATCTATAAAATTACTTAGTCTACTATGTAAATCTTTGAATTAGTTTTCCAATACCTATAAGAAATAAAATATTTGATAAGTGAGTCAAACATTACACTCATTTTATTGGAAGGTGGTTATTTTAAAAAATTAAAAGGGACTTGGGGAGTGTTTTTAGCCCCTTTTGGCCTAGTTCTTGGTCACCAATATGACTAGGGGTTAGACGCAAACTTCTAAAAAAGGGTCAAGTGCTTAGTTTTATCCCTTTGTGACTAAGGATGGAGCCTATGTGGCTGAGGGCTAGGCAGGGCTTTAATAAAGCTCTTGGTTGCTTATATGACTAGGAGCCAAAGCTAATAAAAAAATAATTTAAAAAATTGACTCCCCCATAGATTGTGTATCCATTTAATCACATGTTGTATATATATGTGCCTAAATATCATTTCATTATATATGATTTTATGATTATTGTTTTTTCTTATCCATAAATTTCAACCAACCATCTTTTAAAAAACTTAACATACTCTTTAACATTTTTTATAATTAATGTAGAATACTAAAAATATTTTCAATTAAAAAATATATTAAAAATTCACCCAAATTATAGAGAAACATACCCATAAGCTTTGTTTTGGCTTACTTAAACTCAGAAATAGGACATTCATTCATCTAAAAAAATAGAGCGCACAAACCTTATTGTGATTAATTTGGGCTAAAAATGAGAGACTTGTTCAGTGTCCTACCAGTTTGGCAACATTAATCTTCACTAATATTACAAGCATGTTCAGAAAAGATAACAAAAGAAGCCTGAAACAACAAAACTATGTCTAACAAACAAAACTATATCTAAGCATAACATTGCAACATTATACTTTTCTTCAAACAACAATTGTCAATATCTTTCACAAGTGAAATTTAGAAAAGAAAAAAGAAACCAAAATCTTGAGCTTGAGGATGACAAACCTTTTCAGAGTAGCATTCATATCATGCTCCTCTTTATAGTTGAAAGCATCGTCAAAACCCAGCTTAGTTTTCAGTAAATCCACTTGAGATGAACACAATGGCTTTCCAAGTTAGGAAAATGCATGAAAATCCACTTAAAGTAACTTATATGGACATCACTAATTAGTGTTAAGATATCTACAGTCACCATAGTTCCAAGCATTTACTTGATAAATTACCAACATACTTATTCAAGTTAATATGTTGTTTTCTTAAATCACCATGAGATTCATTGCCAAAAACAATCTTTTTGGTATATGATAGAAAAAAGGTAAGATTTCAAAATGTGAAAACTAATATCTAAAAATATTAGATCTACCTTCTCCTTGCTTCCAGCACTACCGACAATAGAGCAACCCATCAACTTTGCAAATTGCCCAACAAGCTGGCCAACTGCTCCAGAAGCTGCTGAGACAAAAACATGCTCTTCCTTTTTAGGAGAGCAAACCTCAAAAAATCCAGCATAAGCTGTTAATCTAGGCATTCCTGTCATAAGGATTTAAGTATCATGTAAGATGTCTATTGAGTGCTGAAATGTTTAATACAAGTGTAAAGAGATGTTAAACATTTAGATCTAGAAAAAACATATTTAGAGATTGCTAGTAGTGATTTGATGTAAACCATTTATTTAACTACCACACCTTTTAACAGTTAAATAGTCATAATTTTTTTTCAGTTAAATAGTCATAATATTGTTGTGAGACTCCGCTTTTATATCTTTATGACTATTTTGTAATGGATGTAAACCCTCCCCGCATTTACCTTAATCAAAACAATAGACAATTAACTAAATACTCAATATTCACAATGATAGTTCATTGTCTAGAGAATGAAATATACATGGACTTGTCACTCCTACTTTCTTCAAGATTTCCCTTAAAGCCATAAGATGCATCATTAAGAGCAGGATGAGTTTTTAGAAACACTGAGGGCTAAAGCAACTTCTAGTCAAATAGACTCTCAAGAGGATGGATAAATTGCAGCATCAAATTATGAGAAACTTTGATATTGGCCTAAGAATATAAATATGTAACAATTAATAATTTTTAATTGACAATTTGTAAAAATAATGGATAATTTTTTTATTAGAAAAATGCTTTTGAATGAATGGATGAATGTTTGTAATCAAATTATTATATTATATTACATTGTTATCTAGCTAGACCTATCTAATTAGGAAAGAAAATGTGTTGAGGACATACCTTCTATTCTCACAACATTTTTTTGACCCCAAAAAAAAAAAATTATATATACTTTAATTATGTATTTATTATTATATATTGAAGAACAATAAAAAATTTGTAATAATAGAAAATCTTAATGAGCAATTTTTTTAAAAAAATCTAAATTCTAAATATTTTTACATACACATTTATTCTATTATTGTTAATAAGGCTTATAATTGCACAAGTCATAGACAGTGGAAGAAATCACAACAATAAGAATTGTAGAGTTCAAAATTTCACACTCAGGACATCTATATAGGAATTTAAACCTACATTTGTTCAATCATGATTCAAAAAAATGATATTTTATGGGTGATCAAATCGAGCGTTGTAAGTTGAGGCACGACTAAGGATGAGAGCAAGATGTGAGGCCAATTTTTAAAATTTTCATTATCATTTTTCTTTTAGGATAAATTTAGATTCAATTTTGCATCTCTAGTATTTACCACCATGGTTCAAATTCACATACATTAAATTGA
Organism: Sequoia sempervirens; assembly: GCA_007258455.2. NCBI lineage: Eukaryota > Viridiplantae > Streptophyta > Pinopsida > Cupressales > Cupressaceae > Sequoia > Sequoia sempervirens. Next base: position 17,304 of record VDFB02013281.1, on the reverse strand, counting down.
CTCAAGTATTTTTGTGGTTGAAGATTCGGTCTTAATTTTTTTAATTTAAATATTTTAATTTTAGCTTATATTTATCTTCCCTTAATATTAATTATGATCTAATTAAATCATAACATATTTCAAATTACATGTTAGGGTGGTATATTTAAGAACTAATGTTAATTCATTTGAATAATCAAGAATAATCCTTAAAACATTCATATGAAAGCACTATATCAACAACATAGAGCATTGCAAGTATATTATCTACTAGCATTATTACTCTAGGAGTATTGCATGCTTGTGTATTGTATCCAATCTTGTTTCATTTTCATTGAATCAATCCACATAAGAATCTAATTAAGGAGAAAGTAACCTTCACTTTTGAACAAATTTTGAAGGTGTTTGAAAACACTGCATTTTTTTACAGTTTTGATTCAAACATTAGAGGATCAAGGTGAATTATTTTGTCATTATATATATTTTTTAACTCATTTTCATAGGCCTAGGTTTAGGTCAATGTGTTAGTTCACTTTCATATATGGGAAAGCTCAATTCCACAAGCACCAATCTAAATTAGAGTAAATCGTGCCCAATTTGTAGGCTCTAATTCATTCATCTTAGTGATGATATTTATGTTTATTGTAATTTTATAACTAATGATGTATCTATACATGATACACATACCTCTACATAAGGTTGTTACCCCTTATGCATCGATCATGGTAGTCTTTTATCTTGTGAATCATGATATCTTCATGAATTTTTTAGTAATAAGTAGTGATCTTATTTTATACTCTTATGATTAGGTAGACCATTCTAAATGATACACAATGATTTGACATATTCTACACTTATGGTTGAGGTATTTTTTGGTATTTATTTAAGTAAAATTTTTACATATTAAATCCTTCTTATCCTCACATTATAAACATGATGATGGAACTATGTATACACATTTGGTTGTACTTAGGTTGATAGAACTAAATATTTGTTTAATTTACATGTTCAAATCATTATGCATTCTCCCATTATTTGTCATTCGTTTTTATACATTACTTTACTATTGATCTTAGACCATGATTTACCAAGGATTCTTAGTATTCCCTTTTAAGTGACCTATCCTTAGTGGATAACATGAACCATTTTATGCATTATAATGGTATGCCACTTTTTAATAGAGAACCTCCTCTATATTAGATCTTTTTATTTCTAATAATGTATCTTTAGTGATCATGGAGTATATTATTTTATAGTTCATATTAAATAAATTCATGGGTTCGATGTACATGAGAACAGGGACTTGTAATTTTTACTTAGTATATGTGATTATAACATGTTACTCATTAATAATACATATTTTCCATCCTCCTCACTATTATAATAGACATACATACACATATAGATATTGGAATATTTATAATAATGATATTTCTCCTTGCTTTATTTCCCTCACTAGTAGGACCAATCAACTAAAAACTCGTGTTGGCACTTCTAGGTGAAGAACTAAACATAAAAAATATATATTAACGAGATGACATAGTCATTTGACATATGAAATTTTGATTTAACCTTAATTATTTATAATATTTTTAATCTATATGGCTTTCTCATTTTAATGAGAATAAGGTTCTTGATAAATTATGTCAAACCAGCTTGAATTCTCATGCATATACATGGTTTTATATATTTCCTCACGCTTTTAGTGAATCTTCTAAGTATTTTGGATAATGATTTCATGAAATATTTTTTCTAAAACATTAATCATAACACATCCATTACACAATCCATTTAATACAAGAAAGAATAACATGATTCAATTAAGAATTATATTTTTATATTTCAATCTTTGCTTACTAATTTGAATTCTACATTATGGGATGTTGAGATTCAACACATATTTAGTGATGAATTACTTCTAAACTTCAAAGGGAAAGTGTTTTTAAGCCTTATATCATTTTTTTTTATAGTTATGTGTTATTCTATGTAAATATAAGTACACTTTCTTTGTAGATCATCTTTTATATCATACTATTTAATAAAATTCTTGTTGTTTTCATGAGTTAAAACATAATTATCAAAATTTAGATAAATTTGAGGTTGCACATAGTGATCATAATCATGCACTTATAAAGCCAAATAAATCAATATAAATCACATACATTGGCTTTATCAATATAAATACATCAATTTTAAACATCTAATTCATTATTTTAAGATAAATAGATGATGCAAGTTGAGGATAATCATATAAAATTGAATGATGAGGATTGTTCAAAGGTTGGACAATCTATTAGTTTTTCAATCATATGAAATAATATGTTATAAAATGTGACACAAAAGACAAATCACATCATATAATATTCAAGATTTTCCTTTCCAACTCTACATCATATTGCAAATCATCACACTTTTTGTGAAATCAAAAATTATGTTAACATTTCACATAGTTGACAAACTTGAAAACTATGTGACATTTGAAACTTAGGTTCTCTCTCTTTGTTCTCTTTGTTATTTATATCCTTTATCCTTTCTCACTACTTTTAAATGCACTTTTTCATTTTGGCTAACTATGTCACTCCTTTTTCGTAGTTTTAAACTTGTGAACAATGTGACATTTGAAAAAAAAACACTTTTCATTTCCATCTTCTTGTTGATCTTGTCATAATTTTGTCAACTAGGTGAACCATGAAACAATTTTGAAAGGTCCTTGAAATTACAAACATTATGACATTAAGAAACTTATGACTTGTGAATAACACTTTTTCTTTGTCAAGGTTTAAAGTTCATAAACTTCTCAAATTTTGTAATGAAGGAAAATGAAACTTATTTATTAGAAATTTTGGGATTTGATAGTTCTAGGTAGATAACCTAAATATAAAGGGGAAATACCAAAATAACATGAAGAGAAATAAAAACATATGAAGACCATTAAAATATCTATGATGGAGTATAATTAATAAGCCATAATAGGGTAAGGGAACAAGCCAAAAAGGGGCATGGATCAATTTTTTAAATTTGAGGCTTATAAATATAGGAACCAATAGTTTATTTATATGGAAAAGTGTGGAATGTACATGAAATTAAAAATAAAAAAATTCTATGACATAAAAATCTAAATAATTTTGGATATATATATTTTCCTAAAAAAATGTATAATTAACATAAATCACATAAGATATTTCATTTTTTTCAGTAAAGGCTATAGACAATTTTAGAAGATGAAAGATCATTAGAAAAGAGTATTTTTAATTTACCAATTTTAAAAAATTTAAGGATTTTTGGTAGAATCAACTAGGCCTAGTGTGACTTTGTTGGGGATAAGAAAAACCTCTACAACTAATATAAAAATCACCTCTCTACTAAAGAAGTGATTTGATTGTGACAATTTTTGGCTTCCCATGATGTCTCATTTTTATGTCTAATAATTTTATTTGATTGATATATCTTTTACTAAATATGTAACTCTATAACTAAGGAATGGGGATCCTCCCTCAAACATAGTATTACACAAACAATAATATTCAAGAACAACAAACATGCAAATTTATTATACTTTTATAAAATCATCTACATACATACAATCAAATGCAATAACACTATTTGGTCACAAGACTACTATTATAGAAACCTGGGCTACAAATACATGTAAAAAATCACACATGCAAGTCTACGAATGACAATAATGGATACTAAAACCCCAACTTCCGTTCTATGTTGAAAAGAAAAAAATATATATTTCTTATCCAAAATGAACCCCTTTCCATTTGTAACCACTTTATATGATTTTTCCACTTGCTAACGAATTGTCACTTTCATTTTTGGCACCAAACAAATTTAGTTACTCCTTTTTTTGGGGCTAGGAAAATTCCTAAATTTTATTCTAACTTTCTTTTGCACATAAATGTTGTCTTTGGTTGTCATTGATACCTATGTTGAGGAGATTGTTGCACATATGTTAAGGTTGTCATTGATGTTGTTGATAATTGGATGGTATGCCTTGTTTGTTGTCAATTGATGTAGTATTGAGTATGTTTGTTGTCAGCAAAAATGGTATCATATTAAGATGAGGATTAGAAGCATTAAGATGAGGATTAGAAGCATTAAGATGAGCATTAAGTTGAGGAGATGTTGATGTTTGGAGATGTTGATGATGGTCTGTAGTATGTTGTATGCTCTCTCTTGTTGTTTATGAGGAAGTATGTGTTGTTTCCAAGAGATTTTGGCCTATGAAGTTACTTTAAAGATTTTTTGGGAGAATGCTCTACATTCCTCCATTGTTGAAGATGTTGTCTTACGGTTTGGGATTTAGTATTTTTGTTCCATGAATGTTGCACTATTATCTCTTTAGGTCATCAATATTGTTGAGGAGGTCTTTGGTAATTTATGTGGGTTGGTAGTTTGGTTGCTTGTCAGGACTAGTTTAGGAAATTCTCTACATTTATCTACATTATTATCTCTACTCTTGTGGCTTGGTGGATGTGGTCTTAGTGTTTATGCAATGTCTCAGTTCAACTTTCAAGTTATGAAGTGTACCAGAAGTTGATTTGTAATTTTTTATCTCATGACTGTGTCTTCTAGCTTCATGAATGAAGTGTTTTGTTTTTATTTGATGTGCAGTAGTTGTTTTTGGCATGATAGTGAGAAAGGAGTATATGGAAGTGTAGTTGGACATTCATGGAATGTCTCTCTATGGTTTGTGCATCAATGTTTGATATTTTTGGTGCCACATATTCTTTTGAGTTGGGTTTCTAGAAAATTGTCTTCAGAAAGCCATGGTCTGCAGTACTTAAATTATTATTTTTTATTTATTTTTGAAATAACATTTTTATAAAAAATACTGTAATAAAATCTAAAATTATTTTATAAAAATATTTTCACCTCCAAAGTTTTTCTTATGACCTTCGATTTTTTTTTTACGCTTGCAATAATGAAGATCATATAGTCGTATAGATGGTGAAGGAGGGAAAAAATTTCCTCAAGTTCAAGGTGAAAGTGTTTGATTTTTTGGAATTGACAAATGATCTTGGAGTTTTTGGGCCTTCTAGACATGATGATAGGATCATATTTGATCCAAAATGCTCCAAAATTGTGGCTACCTTCTAGATATGGCAACCACTTTTCAACTTCAAACCCTTATAGATCTAGCCTCATATGTCTAATTTAGAATAAAAAAAGGAAGAATTGACTTAAATCTCAAACACCCTGAATTCCATGGTGAGATCAAATTTTCACCAACAAGCTTTGATCTAAACTTGCAATAAAAATCCACAAAGAGGAACCCCCCAAAATCTGGTATTTATATCAAGTTTTAATGATTCTATAGATCATCATATGATGTAAGAGAAGAGAATACTCAACTTGTCAAGATATACCAAGATCTCTCTGAAAAGACTATTGAATGGAACCCAACTTGCTCTAATACCATGTTAGAGTTAGCTATGGAAATAGCTACCCAATTTATCTAGAGGCCAAACGGAAAGCTCAAAGAGATCAATATGCAATGCTCAAGATTGCAATGGAATTGATTATCTAATAATTCCTCCAAGAATTTATTTACAAATGATATCCCCTTGGTTATATAGCCAAGGTGAGACAAAGGATTAGACAATATCATGAAAAGTGACTCAATCCCATGACATGAGACGACTCACTTGGCATAAAAGTCAAAAAGATAAGATCTAGACATGACAACTAAGTCTTCTAGAAAGAATATTAGGACTTGAGTAAACTTATCATGTGAATATGTCCCCTAAGTCCCTAATAAGTGAATTAACTAGGTACAAGACATTTATTCACACCAACAGAATAGCAAGTGGGGCCTCCCCAAAATTGTAAGGCCTAGTTTTTTTAATTCTTAATATATTGAGTCATCAACCTTCACTATTTCACATCAAAATATGTAGAATCTTAAAATTGATCCCACTCATCCAATTGACTAGATTGGTTGGTGGAACAAATTCATCCAACATACTTATCATTTTCTTTACATCTACTATTGTCAGCTAGCAATCTTTCAAAGGCATGTATACAAGGCCACCACCTAAAATATTTGCAAGGTCACATAAGTGCTTGAGGCTAATCCATTTTTCCCTTGATTTGTAGGTTAGGGTAGTGGAGACGAGACACCAAAATAAAATTGAAGATAATCATTCTACCAAAGGTGCTCAAATTAAGGTAAAACTTCACCAGCTTAAAGTGGGTGATAGGGAATTCAAATAATTCTTCTGAGCCCTTAGACATTTTGACACTTCTCATAGCATAAAATAAATCAAGGATGGTCAAATTTTTCTCAAAATATCCTAAAATATTTTGTTAAGAATTATGAGCAAGTTTTGACCATCCACAAAAAATATCCTTAATGAAATCATGCCCTCCAAGAGTACCTTATGGTTTCTCCTTGATTGTTTTTTACTTTACAACAAGTCACTTGTGATCAATTTATTTCCATTAATGATCTCAAGGAGATTGTTCAAATGACGGCTAATGATAAGGCTTGAAGGTTTGATGGTTTTCCTTATGAATTATACAAGGCTCTCTAGGACTACGTGGGGGAGGAAATACATAAATTTTATCTAGAATATTTCCATTATGTAAATATTTAGGAAAAGTTATTAATAAATGAAATATCAGTTTATACCTAAGGAAAAGTTTAATTGGAGGCCCATCACTTTTCTCAATGTTACCTACAAAATAAAATGTGCCAAATCTCTAGCTTTGAAGGTGTGTCATCTCCTCTTGAAAATAATTTGACCCAAGAAATGTGGCTTCATCAAATCCAAATGTATCATGAATAATATCATTGTTGTCTAGGAAGGTATGGAATAGGCTCAATGCTACCAAAAAAAAAATATTTTCCTAAAAAATGATTTTTTCAAGGCATATAATTGTATTGAATGGCCTTTTATTTTATCCATGCTTTAAGATTTGGGATTTAGACCCCACTTCATTCAATTTGAAAATATGATATTTTTATGCCTATTCTTGCATAACCATTAATGGCTTTCAGTCCAATACCTTTGGGCTTGTTTTCTCTATTCACAAATGTTGTCCTCTTGCCCCCATTTATGAAGAATTTAGTTTTTATTGTTTAGTGGCATGATTCAATTTTAGAGACAATCATTTCTCCCCACATCCTCTTAGATCAATTTATTTGGATGGAAATGAATTGGTCTTGGAGAAATTTTTAGATTCTTGTGCATTACTTTTGCTTCCCAAACTTCGTAGTTTTCCTTACGGAAATAATTTCTTTCTAAAATTAAAAAATGTTGGCATGTTGGATCACAAAACCTCTCTTTGGTAGTGAAATTTTAAGTGTGTTCCAAAATTATTACAGCTACCCATTTTTATTATTCTTCATGCTAGGCTCCTTCTAAGGCCTCTTATATGAAGCTAGAAAATATTCTTCATGATTTTCTCTAGGATTCGATAGAAAATCACATGGGTTTCCATTAGTTTTCCAAGGAATTTTTTTGCCTCCCTTGAGAATCTAGAAAATTGGGGATTTTATCCACACAACACCAAGGTTTGGCGCTTTTTTCCAAACGGATTATTTGTGCCCTTCACGGAGATGAAGTCTATTAAATTCTTGTTCAACATTGTTTTTCCTCTAGTCATCCTTATAAATGACTTTCTTAGAAATATATTGGGCTCTAGACTGTTCTCACCATGAAGAATGCAATTCACATTGAAGGAATTTTTTTTATCAAGAACCTTCGGAGAGCTTGGGAAGCCATACCTTTTTTTTTAAAGAATAGTTTAGGATTCTATAATGGAAATCCCATCAACCAAAAAACCATCTTCTCATCTGATGCAGGAACATCGCTCTCCCTAAATCTTGGTTTATGTTTTTGTTTCTGTTTTGCTTAAGTCTCGATAGTTTTGGGATTTTATTGTGTTTTGGACGTAGTTGTGAGGAACAAAATGGCATATGCAACAATAGTACATGGATATACCCACATTAGAGAGAGCAAGAAGAGACAGTTATAATGATAGTTATTAAAACATATTCGAATGTGGGAGTTAGGTGAGAGAACGGGTACAAGAAAGGGCAAAAAAGACAGTTAAAAAGAAGAGGGTAGTGTGGCAAGAGGTTGCACATAGTTTGGAGGGCACACGGTTTGGAGGGATGATGTGTTTGGAAAATTAAGCCACTGAAGGAAAGGAAGAATTAAATTAAATGATTTAAAAACCTTAGAACTTGGTGGGCGACACAGTAGGCATAGAGAGGTGAAGAGAGGAACGATAGTTGCTGGTGTTTGAGGTTGCAAACTGGAATGTGGGAATGAATGGAGGGTAGTTCATCTTTCCATGGTGCACTTTCATGGAGACTGTCAGGCTTTAATCGATTGGTGGCTTGTTTCCTCCGTATCATTTGTTTGTCATTGTGTTGGTTGTTGTAGGCAACGTGTGGTTCCAGAAGTTTGTAAACTGATCTATGAAATTGAAAATGAAATGCACATAACCGAGTTAGTGGAGTTGCCCTACATTTTGCTGAGTACAGAGTCGGATACTGGAAGATTCATTATAGTGAATGGCTGCAATGCTCTGTTTTGACATTATGGTTTCCTATTGTTGAAATGTCTTCTATGGTTGAAATTTGAATTTACTTCTTTTGTAAGTTGAGTGATCATCATCCCTTATTCTTCAAGATCAAGGTTTCCCATTGTCTTGATTTACTTGGGTGTGTGCCTTGATATTTCATAAGAAAAAAACCAATATCTGGAAGATTTATTCTCTAGAACTTCTATGAGTACCATGTCATGGAATAAAACTAAACTCAAGTTTCTCCCTTCTATCCAAGATTGCTAAAATTGCAATACAATCATGAGGGAATTATAATTTGTTACACCTTGTTTCATAGTTACCGAGTTACTTTTACGATAATTCAAGTGAAAATATCGATAAATGTAAATTGTGACTTTACTATGTTTGATAGGTGAATGCAATATGGGAATATGCAATAAGATGGCATTGATTTCAAAAGAATGAATGTGTTTTGAATTGATGGAATGTTGTGTATTGCAATGTGAATGTTCCAATGCTTTGTTAATAGAAATGTTTTATGATGCAAATTGATTTATTATGAACGTCTAACTATCTTGATGTTGAACTAAGTTGGATGCAGGGATAGATTCAATCCTCTGGGAGGGGAAGTATCACTCAGGAGAAGTGATCGGTAGGGTAAACCTTAATGAAACCTAACTGAGCTTACACAATCTCACTTTTAGTTGGTTAAGTCAAGTTAGTAGCTTGGGAATTAGGTAAGTGCCTTTAGTCATAGTCTTGACTTGTTGGAATAATTGGGTAGTCATCCTTGGTTAAGATAGGTTGTTTTCTTGAATTGAATGACTTTGGTTTCATTCTTTGGTTTCTTGATTGATCGTGATTTGTTTGAAGTCTCTTGCCTTATGTGAGTTCTTCTTTATGTGTTTATAATTAATCAATGAGTTATAAACATATCACTTCATGTATATATATATTTATCGATATAGTTGCTTCTATATATGAGTTCAATTATCAAGTCAATGATATATATATATATATATATATTAAGGTGGACATATTTATTGACAAAAGTAGAGGCGTCCATACAATCATATGTGTGTGTGTGTGTATGTATATATATATATATTAAGGTGGACATATTTATTGACAAAAGTAGAGGCGTCCATACAATCATATGTGTGTGTGTGTGTGTGTGTATATATCTTACTACACATAAGATATTAATAAGCGCATGATATAGTATTTATGATGCAAAGTAAATAAGGCACATAGTATAAAGCACTACCTTTTATATAATACAAAGACTATATAAATGTTTAAAGTGCTAGAGAAAAAAGCAACACCCCAATGGTGAATTATATATATACAAAGTAAATGCCAATATGGTTGTATAAAAACCAACACATAGTTTGAAGCATGGGCATCATGCATTATGGCAGCGCTAAAACATTAAATATGTATCATTAGACTTGCAAATGCAACACAATATGTATTAGAAGGCACCTAGAAATAATATAAGAGACTCAGTCCAAAGTGATATGAGATATTTGAAAGGGCATTTAAAATGTTGATTTAGTCATAGAATAACAAACACCAAAAGCACGATAGAAGGTTTTAGGTGGCACCAAAATATGAAAACTGCATTGCAAATAGAAGTCTAAACTATAAGCTTTGTTCAATGATGGAAGATGGTAAAACATATAACAAGTCAATTAAAAGTTGGCATATTATGAGTTGACTTGTTGATCGTTTTCCTTGCATTTCTGGAATGCATTCTTGTTGTCTTTGTTTCAATCAATCTGTTGTTATGTCCTGATGAGTATTGATTTTAAATGTTACTACCATTGATATTAATTTCTGAGTCAATCTTAATAAGCTGAGAAGTATCATTAAACATAGCTTGATTATAGGAAATTAAGTCTCATATTTCTATATAAATAGGGGAGAAGATCACTTCATTCAGATGCACAATTCATTTGCATTTTGCTGCTTTTTATCTAAGTTATTCTTGTTTAAGTTGAGAGTTGTTTGTGACGAGAGTTAAGAGAGAGCTATTGTGAGAATTTTTTTTGTGGTTTTCGAGAATTACAAAAGAGTCTTGGAGTGGATTAAGCTTGGAATTCAATTTATTGCATTTGGGATTAGCATTTTACAGGCATGTTATTTTACCCTCTTATGCTTTATATGTTTTTGAAAAGATTGAATGTTGTTGTTGTCTTGTGTGATAAAATGCCTTGATTTGCTAGGTTAGGTAAAGATTATGTTTTGAAAGAATCTTAATCTACTTAATTCTTATGAATCCTTGTTTGAGTGTTTATACATACTCCATATTAAGGAGTGACTACATTCATTAGCATTATATAAACTAGGAAAAAAGGAAGCTTAAAATAGCTTATGAAGTATTTGTCTTCAAGTTATTATGTATTTTGAACTATATAAAGTTCATAGATTACCTTGGAATTAGATTATCCAGTGGAATAAGTAACTTGTATTTGATAGTATATTATGCTAGGTAAACCCTAGTGGTTAATGAAGTTAGCAATACAACAATGATGATGGTATAAGAGACATGTTGTCATTGATAGGTTGTAATGTCACATAAACCATAATGTTAGTCAATACTTGAACAATCACTTAATCATTGCTTTACTTGATTATTGATTGGAACCCTAGGTTGAGAATAACATACACAAACAGTTTGATCGTTGAATACTGATTTCATCCTGGGATAGGGTAAACTATAGATGTGATTACCTATGTGATTAAGTTAATCAGTTGAATTTGTGAATTACTATTGATTGGATCCATAGGTGGGTATTCCCTATTGAGTTGGTTTGTTACTTGATTGGTTCTTTTACACTCTTGATATGAAGTCTTTTTATTAATGAAAATCTACTTTTTGGATAGTCTTTTATTGATGAGAATACACTCTTGAATAGTATTTTATTGTTGAGACTATACTTTTGAATGAGTCATTTATCGATGAAACATCAAAAATTAGAAGAGGGTTACTATCCTTGAAGAGATAGGGATCCTTGTATATCACTATCTTGTTTCACTCAAGGAAATCCTAGAGATCTCAATCCAAGGATGGAATGAAGGAAAGAGATATGCTAAAGGTTGTCCTAGGGTATGATCTATGACTAAAGAGGGGTTCACCATTAAGCTAGGTCTTGGAAAGACTAATGAAATGCAAGACCTAATGTTTAAACTTAATGATATGCAAGGCTTCACTAAATGACTTAGAAATGCATGTAAATCAAAATAGAAAGCTGAGAAATCATAAATGTGCACCTAGGAATTTGAGGAGACTTGAATGAAGACCTGAATTGTTGAAAATGTTGAATTTAATGCTGACTGAGACTCAAATGCTAGGCTGGGCGATTTAGTCCCAGACTAGAGTTTCTAGGCAAGAACATAAATATGGCAGAGACAAGTCTGGAACTCTTGAAAAACTACAAATTTCACTATACTAGGACTCATACGCTAAAAGTGGTGTATTAGTCCAGTTTGGATTTTCTAGAAATTCAAATTTTGAATTTTCTCTTCAATCTTTGTGCAACCTGTAGATGTCTTTTAATGATCTTTAAAGTAATGTGATAACTTGGACAACTTTGTAAACTTGACAACTTCTTTCTAATCTTTCTCTTCAATGTATCTTCAACCTAGATCTACAAATCACACACTAAAGAGAGGGGAAAATGTTGTTTTGTTAGTGAAAAGGGGTTTTCCTTGGTCAAACCCTTTTTTGGTAATCAAACCTTGAAATGAAATGAAGTAGGAAAGAAGAATGATTAATGAAAAAAATGTAATGCTGCAACTCACAAAACCCTAACAATAAAAGGTTGCAAACATGTATGAAATGACTCCAATGGATGTAGCTATTGACTCTTGCTTGATTGATAAGGATCTTGACTTGAATGCTTTCTTGAATCATAAAACCCTACATCACAATTGTTACCTAAAAAACAAACATGATGCATGACGACTTTGACATGGCACTTGATAATTAAATAATGCTCCAAAAAACTTGATAATCACCTCTTGAAGACTCTTGAATGCTCTTGTAAACACTTGAATGCTCTAGTGAACTCAAATTTTCTATAATGCATGAATACTCAAGTTGCTAGGTGAAAAATGAGTGAAATTTAACCTTGTATTTTATACTTGTTTATGCCAAATTTCATGAAATTACAACACTACAAGCCGATATCAGATCTAGGAGGATTAAATCCCTCCAAGAATTTAAATTTAATTTAATTTTGGGCCGCACAGGACTCATATGCTAGAAGTGGCATGTATGAGTCCCATTTGGCTAAGCTTTGGGACATGATTTTCAAGAAATACTTAGATTCATGTGAAATCAGGATTGGGGCCTCAAAACTTAGGTGGGACCCATACGCCCAAGGTGACATATGAGTCCCAAATCACTAAATATGGGATATACAATCCAAAAACTCTTGAATTATGATTGGATGCTAGTTTATGCTAGGATTATCCTCATAGAGATGCATTAATTAAGGCTTGTGGATGCAAAATAAGGCCAAATAAGGCATAAAGAAGCCCAATTAATAATGAAAACCTTAGGGAAAGTGTGAAAGTGTGGTACAACACTTTAAAACACCTTAAATAAGGTTTGATTAGGTCCATTTAGCTTACAAGGGTCGAAGACCTAATGCGAATGTGTTAAACACATTGCAACAAAAAATCAAGGCAACGTTATGCTTAATTTAACAAGGAAGGCCTAAACAAGCATGAAAATGTAGAGAGATACGTTTTCCATTGTCACAATCGATATGATTATTCTTTTGATGGAGTTCATTTATTGATAATATTATACTTTGAGTGATTTCATTTTATTGTTGAATGTTTCACTTTTAATTTGAGGTTGTTTTTTGGTACTTTTGAAGGGTATTATTTAATGTTGAGATAAACCATTGATTGGGGATGTTTACAGTTGGGATAGTACCTTTGGTATTAGAGTGATTCAATGAAATGATGTTATGTTATTTGTTTACTCGATAAGTAGGAGTTACTTGAATTACTTAGTAGGAATGTTATAGTCATAGGTTGTTCACTAGGGTTAACGATTACCTAACAAAGGGAATTTCCTATGTGTAGTTTATTATAAAAGAGATAGCTTGTTTGTGGGGTTATTTGGTTACTCAATAAGTAGGAGTTACTTGAATTACTTAGTAGCAATGTTATAGTCATAGTTTGTTCCTAGGGTTAACGATTACCTAATGGAGAGAATTTCCTATGCCTAGTACATGAATGGTCATTAACCAAATTGAGCTAGGAAAGTGGGTGAATAGATGACTCTTTTATATGAAACTTTGGCCAAGTAGCCACTATTTACACTATGAGTTCACTATGCTCTAGTATAGACAATTCTAGTTTGAGATTTTCATACTCATAGTTGTAGCTACCATATGATTAGGTTTCATATTGTAGGACACAACACTAAGCTCAGGAAGGCCATTTGTTATGGGGTTTTACCAACCAATCTCTTCGTTGAAGGGTAGGGCCATCTATCAATTAGATAGATGTGTGAGGGACCGCATTTGAGTTCGTGGTTGGCGGAAAAGTACTTGAGTGATGTTTCTCCTCATCAGTTGGCGACCGAGATTTGTAGGGGATTTCCTAGACCATTTGTTACTAGTGCTAATGAAGCTCAAGGAGCCATGTATGCTATCTTATATCCATTTCTATGGAGGTTGTAATGCAAGAAATGCTATCTTGAGATTTTAATGTTTTGGAAGAATTGTAATATTCAATTATAATGCAAATGGAAAGTTTGAAATATGTGTTATTTCAAATGTGCATGTAGTATTTGAATTTACAAGAAAAAAATTATTTCTTTGTGATGGAAACGTATAGTATTCACTTATAGTTAAAACATTGAAAATTCTTTGGAGTAGAACAATGGGGTTGTTACATAATTGATATGGTTCACAAAATTGGTATCAATTCCTTCAGGCCTTGGTGAAGATATTAGAAGTGGGTTCCAAACACCACCTTCTACAATTATAAGATTCAACATGGATATGATTGGACCTCTCCCTATCTACCCATGGTTCCAATGTTAAACTAGAGATGACATGTGTAATCACCAGTTTTAGTTTGACAAGATAGATTTTATACCATTTGGTTGGCTATTCTAGAAAAAAATTAGCTCTTTGCTTGGTGTATTCTTTTACAAAGCCTTTCAGTGGGTTCTAGGTTATCACATTTGGTTGTTTGAGGCAATTGTTTCCCTTTTTGTAGGCATTCAAAGTCTTTTAAGCATATCTTCTTGTTCTATCCTAGATCCCAAAAGCTCTAAACCTAGATTCAAGAAATGTTCAATGCCTTCTAACTATAGCCCTTTTCTTGACACATGGTTGTTTTGGGGAATTAGCCTTGTATCCCTAAAAAATTCAACCAAATTTGGCATACTTTTAGGGTGGAGATTCTCTTCAACATATGACAAGATATAAATTATACAATCTTTATTAATTGATTTGTTGATCAACATTTATTTTTCTAAAACAATTGTTGGTTCTAATGTCTTATTATAGATCTAGGTGCAAGATAAAGTTGCATTGGAAGTAGCTCATCTTTAGGTGCTTCTTGACTATTGGGGTAATGTTCTCTATGTAATGGCTAGAGTTTCCCTATCTCCCTCCTCCTTCAAGGGCCGCTAACCTCGTCACAAGTGTCGGTGGAGGTGAAGTCTTTTTTCCTTGTGGTAACCAAGATGCTCACTCTTAGGCTTCTCCTTCAGATGCCAAAAGGGGCCATAAACAATAGGGTTAGGTGTGGCCTACTTGTTGACACTTTTCCTCTCTACCACCCGCAGGGGGAACCTTTGGATGATCTATAGGTGGAGCTTCTAGCTGGTTTGATTCCAACAAATTTCCTTGGCTGACTCTTGTAATTTCACCAACATATGCCAATAAAGAAGAAGATAAAAAGAAGAAAGAAAAAGAAAAATATAATAAAAGATGGGACTCTCTCATGTATACCTTGGACCCCAAACTAATGTATGGGGTAAATCGGGTAATGCGACCCTCCTCCCTCGCCCGCCCTTCCCAACCCCCTCTACTACTATTGTTGCCACCTAATAGCTTGGTTTTCTATTTTTTTGATTTGGGTGTCTGTATAAACTGTAGGGGCGAGATTTCATATCCACCTACATTTTTTTGTGAATATGTACTTAATATAATTTTTTATAAATGATAAATTAGACACTTATTCATAGAAAATAAATCAATCTTGTCATTAGAATGACCTCCAAAATTACAACCTATTTTTCAACATTAAATTGAGTGCACAACATTTTCTCTTCATGTTTTTTAATGAATAATTTAAGATATAACTCAACTATGAATCAATGCTTAAAATTCCGTTGGATCATGCAATCCTTCCATAAAAAATTGTACAATTGATTATTAGTCCCTGCCTGTAAAGGCAAAAACTAATGTTATCAGGTGAGCAGAAAGTGCATTAATTTGTGTCTTGGGAGTCGAGTGAGCAATTATACACAGTCATAAGCCACAGTCTATTTTTTTTATTGTTTTCTTGCATAAAAATTGAAGATTTATCAATCTCCTATTCGCTAGGGGCTAATTTCCTGGGGTTTTAGGTTTATGGAAAAGAAAAAAACCAAAAGAAAAGAAGCCCGTCCAATAAAAACGAAGAGGGAAAGTATTAAACATGGCTTCCTAATGTTTTGTCTAGTTTTTTCATAGAGGGCACATGGAACTGGAGTTGGATGTGTGGCATTGTAAAAAGGGGTTCACATGCCTTGTCTGTGCTTCCACATTTTGCATTCATGCATCTTAGAATAAAGAACAGTTATTGTTGGTTTGCTTATTTTTCTAAAATCAAACACTTACATTTCTTTTTGAATAGCTTATCTTGTTTCTTCTTCCACGATTTGCAGCATTCTGAAGCATCTTCATCTAAACCCATTATTGCATTCATTTGGTTCACCATCTCTAGCATCTTCAATTTGGACCTATCGGTTATGAAATTTGGTGAGCTGTTTCATTTAACACTTCAATTCTGCAGTCCTGTAAAATTTATGTTTACAAACTTTTCATTTTTATGGATTCTGTATAATGGCCTTTAATATCCAGGATTGGAGGCTCAGGAATGGATATGCCGAGCAAAGCAAGAGTATATGTGGTTAAGTTTTATGGCCATTGTCCATTATGGGTACCCTAGTTTTACCATTTTATGAGGGGGGATTTAAGTGGGCTTTACTTGCTTTGCATGTACAGACTATGTCAGGACTGGTTAGTAGCCCAAAAGAACTAACCAAATGGCTCTAGCACTAGCCAAGCAGCAGGGCATGACAATGAAGTTTTGGTAGGATTGAATCAAGGTCGGTGGTAAAACCAGGGTTTTGGGTGATGTGGTCACATCTTTCACAACAAGAACAAACTCAGTGTTACTTCTGAGACAACCTCCTCTAAAAGTTACTCATCATGGCACTACTTTGTTGTATTTTCTTTCTTTCATGAAAAGGAGAAATCAGAAACAAAAAAAAATACTTCTGTATCCAGCCACGCCTTTGGCTAGTGTATTTGGGGTTTAGTGTAAGCCTCGCAGTTAAATCTATTTGAGGTCGTTCAACTTTCGTCGTGAACTTGATATCACATTTAGATTTGTAATATCCAACGCCTCTACATTGTTATGTAATTATGTATGGTGATCTGCCTTATAGTCTGGTGGTTACTTTACCTGGATTAGGGCTTGCATTTGCTTAGGGTTTGTGTGATAATGTCACATATCCTTTTTATTCCATTTCTCATTGTAGGTCATGAGTAG